>VYXB01010828.1:110157-124236 GCA_013397135.1 Pachyramphus minor
GAGCAGCCCCGGGTGCGGGGGAGCTGCCGGGGGCCGGCGGGGCCCTGTGCCGGGCCCAGCCCGACCCCTCGGGCCGCGCTGGGAGCGGCTGTGCGGCCCGGGCGCGGTCTCCGCGGGCAGCTGCGGCTCCGCCGGGCCTCCCGCCGTCCTGCGGCCTCCTGCTCTGCAGCCTCTCGCAGGGATTAACAGTGTGCAGAGTGCCTGAAGGTTAAATAATCGCTTTCTTCTCCTCAATATTACTTTCTTAGCAAAGACGCCACTTACACAGGCTCTTTTTCAGTCCATTTTCAGAGTAGTCGGGAAATCCCACAGGAAAAACAACACTCTTTCTCGCAACATGCGAGGCCAACCTTCCATGGACGTGAGCAAAGCAAACCCCACATACGCCTCAACTGTGCCAGCTGACGGTGGTGACACTGCCCGGAGAGGGTCAGGCTCCTAAAGGTGAGAAACACAGATGCTGCACACAGGTGGGAAACTGTGTGATGCTGCACACAGTGTGCAGCCTCATAGAGCAGGGGCAGGTGTCACTGCAGCAGGGGAAGGCCACTTGAGCAGTGTGCCCCAGTTAAATCGATGACTGAACCAGAAGTTAGAACTTCCTTTTTTATTCTTTCCTTTTTCATTTAGCACCCTATCTTAGAGCCTCTTTGCAGAAAACAGTATTTTTTTTTTCAGTTGTATTTTGTTCTACCTTTTTCCTACTGTTCCAGGGAGGGTTGGAGGGATGCCGAAATGGAAAACAAAACACTGCTGAAAGCTCAGAAAACCCAATATTTATTACTAGGAAGTGGCCAACAAACCGAGAAACCAAGAGACATGAAAGAGGAAAGGAAATAAGCCCTCAGTAAAACCTCCCACTCACGCAGGTGTTACTTAGGAGGTTGTCTTACCGACCCCAGGATGACAAGAATTTCCCCATGGCAGAAACTGCATCCTTGGGGTGTCACAGGCCCACACGGTAACGGGCGTCCCCACTGAGGCAACGTTGTCCTCCATGTGAAGCTTGAGAGCCCTCCCACTGGTGCTGTCTGCCTTTTATAGAATTTAGCTGGTTACATCTACCTGGGCAGGTGTGGCCAGCACGGCCCAGCCAGAGGCCTCTGTCCCTCCCCCCGTTCTGTCAGTGATGTCCCTGCTGCTCACACGTGTGTACATTGGGATTCCCCTGTGCCTGCCTGATACACCTGGAGGGGTCTTCCCTAAATGAGTCTGGGGCCTCACTTCATCTCCCCCCTCTTCACTTTCTCCTTCAGTTGCCCTTGGAGGGCCCTCAGCCAATAGGAAGATACCAATTAATTTCAGTTTATACAGAGTCCTGTCTTCAAGGACGAAGTGCTCGCTTATCAGGCCTTGTTTTCCCACTACTTGGCAGGAAACAGAACAAACTTTCACAGGTGGCTGGGCCAAACACAGACCAGAACAGAAAACATCCACATTCCCCGATACACCTACCCATTTGATTCTGACATCCCTTCTTTCCCTCTTATTTAATCTGTGAGTATGAGCAATTTAAGACTCAGTAAGTAGGTTCAGAGCCCTCTAAAGAAGAGGATGATCTTGGAGGCATTCAGGAGAGATTAAGTTCTTTTTTTAAAATGGCACACGTCTACTTCAGCATGGATGAAAGTAAAACTGTACATATTCACTGTGAAAAGTACATTCTCTTTTTCAGCTACACCAAGAAGTAAGCAAATATATTGACCAGTTGAGACAAGCAAGCAAAATGGATCTGAGATAAATTTTAGAAGAACTTTTGCATATAAGTTTATTGAGTACTGTTGATAAGTTAACGCTTATTTCTATAGAGAAAGAAGGACTTGATGTTTTGTTTTGCATATTGTGTTTGATCCAGCAACATTCTAAAATATCCCTAATTCATGAATCTGTTTTGTTTTTTTAGAGTATATATGTGGGAGATGTTAAGGGAATTGGGAGTCTCTTCTTGGCAGCTATCTAGACACAGAAACCTCAGCTGTTTTTCTGTTCTTTAAAGACCTAGAAAGTAATTTTTGAGGTAAAATTCTGGAACACTGGAGCAATACAGTGTGGTGCAGTGACTTCAGGAAGATAAAATGCTGTATGCATCAAAGATCCAAACAGAACAGCGTGAGGTCCTATCCTGTCTGTCCTATTCATAAGTTTAGCGGTAATCCAGGAATGTATGCCAATAAAACAACAGAACCACACTGAAAGAGAATAGAAAACCAAAAGCACTGGCCTTGAAACAAATACCTCTCTTACCCACTCTCTCACACACAAAAGCAGGTGTGAAATTCTGCCACTTAGAGGTACTAGTGTTGAAGCAATACATGATTTAAGAGAACAGATGTAAAACTGTATAACTTTATGATGTATTAAATTGTCTCAACTTATTAGTGTGTAAAATAGAACATCATGCAGTTGCATAGAATAACTTTTGCACATATCGTTTGACTGACTGTGCCCCTTTGTTTCATGTAACACTGCATAGTTGTTTCAAAATTGTCACAGAGCATGCAAAACTCCAGAATACTTGACAGCTGGCCACAGTGAAGGAACAGGATTTCCCAGATCACCATATGTTTCTTTCTTAATTACTGTACTGTCAAAAAGGAAAACTTCCCTTAGTTTGTATTATCACTCTGTACTGAATGGTCCTGTACATCGCAATAACTATCCCGGTTCAGCTACTCATTCCCCCAGTTGAAGAAGAAAATGAAGTAATCAAACTGTGCATATGTTTATGCACCTGTGAACTTGCACATGTATAAATATATATTTTAAACATACTTTGACTAAGTGACAGAAAGCCTAGGGATATCAAACTTCAAAATATTTGATCTAAAAATCAGTGAATGATGTTTTCTTCAGCTCTTCCCTTTGTGGACCTTCCACTTGGACTGTTTAGCTCTCATGCCCCTTGGTGGCGAGGAGGCTTGATTAATGCCAAGGAAGTTTGACCCATACCTGTGAACACCTGTGTAACCATGTAGCTATTCTAGGAAGCCCCCCCAGCAGTGCTGACTGTATGAAAAGTCTTCATTAAAGCCCATGTCAGTTGCAATGCCTACTGTCAAGGTCTCTGTCATCCATCCCACTGTGATAACTTCTAGGGACCTAACAAGCATCTAACCAAAGGTGAAATAGCTCAGGAGCAACTAGAGACAAATCTCAAGTGTTTGGGATCTCTAGAATTCGTTTTCAGACCGAATTCCTTGCAACTAACAGTGTCAATCTAATAGTACAACAAAATCAGTGTTTTTAGAAGTCTTCTCTCATTCAGATACCTTTGTTCTCCTGTTGGATTTGCTCTGAGAGAAACAAATCACAGCTGCTGCAATCCAGTAGCTTAGCATTCTTTTAGGTGGCAAAATAGTCTCTTTCTGCTGCTCTTCTCCTCTTGCCTATGTACCCAAAGGATGAGTAGAGGACACATCACTAGATATCATTGTTGATTTCCTCTGGGGAATCTGTGTCAGGCCCCTCTCTGGCCACCAGGCACCATGATCACCATATCTCTCTGTCTTTTCAGCACCCTTCTAATGTTTTTGGTCTAATTTCTTATGGTAGTCTTGAGGTTTCCTCAGTGAATATGAGGGTCTGCCTCATGTTTCTGAACTGACCCTTCTCCAAAGTGTATCCTACAGAGCATCGTCTTTTCTCAGGATTTCTATTTATCAAATTGCTGAAGGGAAGGTGTATTTTGAGACATTGTAAGCAATATTTCAACAAACCAACCTGATTTCATCTCTAGTCTAAGACATCTGGAAGTAATAATTTTTCTTTCTAGAATAATAGAATCATTAAGGTTGGAAAAAACCTCCAAGATCATCAAGTCCTACCTTTAAAAAAACTTATTTTTTGGACTAAAGAATTTCTTCAAATGTACCACAATTTTAAAGAGACAATCAGTATTTTGACCCCAGTTTTTACTTTTTAAATTTCCCTGTTGCAGCATTGAGGATTCTCCCTTGTTCTCCCCTTAGTCCAGAAATCTCTGTATGAAGTGTATTACTTAATTTCAATTACAATGTTAATTACAGAAGACAAGTGGTTACTGAATCTTGCACCATAATTAATCAACCTGATATTTACTTACTACATTGTTCATTCTGGATTAAGCTGTAGCTAGACAAGCAGGGCAAGGAAAGTGAGTGACAGGAGCATTATCACGGCACACTGCCTCCCATTGGGAAAGTTCATCTTCCTTCTGAAAGAGACGCCTTCAGGGATCATGTAATTTGAATTCCCTGTGAATTTAGTGTCATCTTAGCTTGACCAGCTCTGGAAGAACATATTAACCTCCTCTTGTGATTTTCAGAAAACCATTCTAATTTAGCAAGTAATTAAGGGTCACATGTAGGATAAAGAGCTAGATAAGCTTGGATTACGCACAGGAAGCTTTGTTTCCAAGGCAACCCTAGCAGAGGGGGTGTTAATGCTGAGGTCAGTCAGTTAATGAACTGGGAATGGGTACTGGCTGCAAAATGTATTAGAGCTGGGGAAATGAAACTAACAATTGCATTACCATTTAATGATTTGATGATAGAAAACAAATGTCTACAAAGCTAGTTATCACTGAAAATACTGGAGACAAAGGTTACAGGCAGTGGGACCATTCTGCTAAGTGAGGTCATGAGAAGTCCAAAACAATGACGCTTGACAAACCAAAAGTACTTTAGTCATCATTCATGGATTTCACGGCTTCCCAGTGTGAGGCTGTCAATGTTTGCGTAAGCTGCCGTTGCTAACCCATACACTCTTGTGCTGCCCGTTCATTTCTTTCTGAGGTTAGTCCTGCCCGAGGTCACTACCTGTGTAACAATGTCAGAATGAAATCAGCCTGGTGGATTTAGCACACTGAAAAGCAAGATATGAGGCTTCCAAGAGCTCAGGATGTAACACACCCTCTCCTAGGGTTTTAGGCTCTGGGAGCTAATCTCATGGGAGATTTGACAGGGCAAACACACAAATACCATGGATATGCATAAAATGTCCAAGCAGCTCATCTGCAGCAAACATAGATGGATTTATTAAAACATGGTAATATTTAAAACCTGGAATCTTACATTATTATTTTTTTGTATGATGTAAGGAACATTTGGGAATCAGATTACTGTGCTATAAGGCAGCAGAACAGAATATTATAGAGTACAAAGAGTAGGAAAGACCCATTAGATATCTAATGCTTTCTCAGTTCACTTGTACCTTAGCTATCCTTTGTGATCTGTGAGAGAAAGAATTGCACAGGCATTTTTCAAAGCTTTCTTTAAAACAAACAGGCATTTTCTGCTTTTTGTCACAGTCAGATGACATTGGTGTCACAGAATATTCTGTAGCAGTTGGGTCATTCTTGCCTCAGGAATACAGGCAGCTCTAACTTTGTGCTGTGCTTTTTGGAAGTATGTGTCCCTTGTGGATATATAAATTACGACAATTTTAGATGCCAGCTTATCTCTGTTTTTCTTATTGCAGGCTTGGCATAAAAGCAGCTGATTTTGTGTTAGACTGCCTTCTTGCACTGAGGGAATTTAAATGGTCTGCTCTCTCAAAGATGTGCTGTAGGACTTTTGATATGAAATCAGACCGTGCTGAAGGTGATGAGCTGACAGCTGTTTGGGACAGACTGAGACAGCAGCTGGACCAAATGAGTCTGAAATGAGTGTTATGTGTACTCTTGCTCACAGAAAAGGGTGACTAGAAGAGAGCACTGGAATGAGGAGAGATCTGGAAAACACAACCTGTCAGGAAAGGCAGGCTTCCTGCAATGGCAGAGATTAGATTAAGGAAAGCGCAACACAGCCAGTCAAATGTAAAAATTAAGCCCGTCAAAAAACTGAAAACCAAGCAACAAACAAAGACACCAACCCAAAACAACTAAGCAAGCAAGCAAACAAACAAACCCCCAAAGCTCCAGGAAGGGAAATTACCTTCTGTGCCCACAGCTAGCTGAGGAAAAAAAAGAAAAGTAATGGCCTTAAATAAGTAATGGCTTTAAACAGTGGCAAGGAGAATTTATGCACATATTAGTGGATCTTTTGCTTTTGTTCCAAGTGCTGACTACCTGGAGAAATGATTCCAGCCACCTTCTTTTTTTTCACTTTTCTTAAGTGACATTCCACAGTAAAGGAAGTAAATTCTTTTCACTGTGCAGAAATAGCAGGGTAGTTAAATAAATTACAGGACTATGAGATAAAGACAAGGCACATCTCTCTCTGACACTGATTCATGGATGCCATCACAGATAAATATTTTTTGGGAGATACAACTTGCTAATTATTATTCCTGGATCAAGACTGAATCTTAGAAATAACGAGTGGACATCAATTAATAAAGGGCATCATGCTTTCTACAGCTCCCTTAGTACAAGAGGCTAGATTTAAATGGATGCATAAATTGGATAGCTAAATCCGCTAAATGAACTGCTGAGAATTTAACATGTTTGGGAAAATCAAATGACATAATGCAGATATGGCCTGTGGAAGCCTCGTGGTAGCAATTACTATTTTGATAGTTTCATTTTTCATAAATATCTCCTCTCTCTTGTGACCAGAGGTAGGACATGAGAAGATGGAATGAAGCTGTCCCAGGGGAAGTTCAGATGGGATGTTAGTAAAAGATTCTTCTCTGGAAGGCTAGTAGGTCACTGAAACACACTCTGCAGGGAAGTGATCACAGCACCAAGCCTGCCAGAGTTCAAGGAGCAGCTGGATGACACTCTTAGCCATATAGTTTAGTTATAATAGTCCTTTGAGGAGCAGGGAGACTCAATGATCCATATGTGTCCCTTACAACTTGAGATACTCTCTGTCTCGTACGTACCTCCTTTCATGCTTTACTCAGCTCTAGGGCTGCGGTGACAACATTCAAACAGCTCTTCCCTGATTTTATCAAGCGTTTTAAGAATTGAACACCCTCACTTTTCTCTTTAGTGAAAGACAACACGCTCTTCTGTGGCACTGAATGGCTATTTTTTAGTTGAATTTTATTAAAAGGAACAATTGACCCATTTACGTTCCTTTCAAGCAGGGATGAGCTGAATGGATTTAAAAACATCTAAACCTCTTTGAACATTAGGGGGTGTCAAATTTAGGATCTTTTCAGTCAAATGACCCAGAAGTGAACCATGAAAAACATGGAAGCATCCCTACCTTTGAACTTTGGCTTCTTGAGTGCAGCCTTTGGGAGAGCTACTCATGTGATCCTCAGCACAGCTTGAACTGCCCCATTTTTTCACTGCTGCTTCTCTTCTGCCTATGTGACAAGTCCTTTTCACTGTCAGATGTCTTCCCCAGACTTTGAGCTTTGCCTCTGCTACACTTCTGTTCTCTCACTTGTTCTACTTCCCCTCCTTCATACTTACTTGCTTTCTGTGGTAAATTTATTTCTCTGCTGACAATAGACCTTCCCTCAGCAGCTGCACCTGTTTCCAGGTTCTTCACTGTTTCTTTAATGCAATACAAGTCCCAGTCTCAATGGGGAGGACAATATAGGGAACGATCCCTAAAGCATCAGTGAATGAACAGAGAACCTGCTAGATCATTTTCAGAGCAAGCGCAGACACTGCACACTTTTCTGCTTTAATTTCCATATGTAAGCAGGAAGATGTTCTCAGTGATTCTGGTACCCAAAGGAATAACTGGTCGGGTAAAAGTCCCCTTCCATTTAGTTTTATTGAGAATAGCACTCTGAAATACAAGGAAGAAATGCATAGAACTCCTGGGAGAACAGACACACCCACAGGTGTACCCACATGATTCTGGTCAACCAACTGTCTAGGTCCAAGGACATAGGATGTCAGGGCTTCCTGCACCAGAATCCACAGAACACAGCCCACTGGGCTGACCCAGCCTTGCCTGTTACTGCTATGGATTGCTGCCTGAATCCCTGTGGGAGGATTCCAGAGCCCATTCCCACCTCTCCTTGGCCAGACACACTTGTACATCTTTAACTGAGCCCACCTGGATTCAGGCTGTTATTTCTCCTGATAACATTCAAAGCTGACATCTTCCTTGCAGCCAATTCCCACTGACCTTGGCTACACGTCTCTCTTATCATGCTTCAGTCACACCGAAAACTACAGACCCAGTTTCAGCCTACAGGGCAACTATTTCAGTGTGGGTTCAGACTGCTCATTTTTACCATTCAGTATTACCTAAAGGGTGGAGAGATTTCTTAGGTCTTTCAGCGTGAAAAAAGAGGTGGTGTGCATTTTCCAACATTGCACTTTTACTCTCCAACACAAGAATCATCTCAACTGATCATGCATCACAGGAGCCACTTCCCTCCTTTCTCTGAGATACCAGTTGCTTTTCCTGAAGTGGAGCTAGAAAAATCAGGTGGCCTGTGCTTTGTGCACTTTACTGACATTATTGGGTTTCAGGCAACTCAATTCATACACCACAGCACACTGCATGTAGCCTGTGGGTCGCCAATAGCCTGTATCCTGAGCAACCTCAACAGGGGAGGGGTCTGAAAGCACAGGAGTAAAAACCTGCCCACCTTTCCCTCGGAAGGATTCTTTCCAACCTTTGTGAATTTTCAGAGCCTTTAGTGATACTTTTAAGGTTATTTATTTTGGAAACAGCGTGTTTTCTCTTTCAGAGATCCCCTGCTATATGTTTGAGTCCTTTGCTGTCACCCCTTGTGCCTTTTCTCTTCACGTGAAGTTTCTAAAAGGGCTACCTATTAAACAATGCCTCCCGTCAGTTTTTGCGGACTAACATTTCCAGAGTGATCAATATTGAGGAGGAGCCATTTTTAGACTCTATGAGACAAAGCAGCAGTAAGGAGGACAGGGAAGGAAAGGCATGAAAGTTTTGCTTACCAGGCTCTCTTCTGCTGTTTGCTTTCTCTGGGGACATTATCGGTGCCAGTAGTTGTGGTCGAAGGCTTTGGTGCTTCCTGCTTTCCACACAAGTTGCTGTTCTACACAGGATACGCTGCCATCTGCTACCTCTCATGCAGGGTTAGCTGCCAGATTCCTTCTGGGATCCAAAATGAGATTTATAGTCCACTGATGGTAGGAGCCACTCACTCAGGCTTACAAGTGAGATGGCCTGAAAATGCATTCAGGAACAACTCCCAGCAGACCCAAAAGATGCTTCTGCTCTAGCATGTGCAACAGTAATTACAAATGTGATTTTGCCTTTGGCACATGACATCTACTCCATGCACTTTGCAACCACTAAACTACTCGCCACCTCTGCAGGAAAAGGTAGGATTTCCAGATCCAAATGTATCAATAAGAGCAAGTGATTTAAGGCACCTTTGGTCCCCTTATTAGCAGCATCTGATGAGATCTGCTATCCCATGGACTAGGGAAGTGGTTCCTACCGTTTCCACTCCTTAGCTTGGTAGGGCTGCATTCATGTGCTGCATATGCCCCCAAGCTGCAGCTGATGAAGCAGCATCCAGGCCTTGAAGCCATCACTCACCAAGACTAGGAACACTAGGAGCTGAGGAAGGATCCCAGCCCTCCTGCTTCTGTTCCTTAAGAATATATCACCATCACCTTCAGAAAATGAAGGTCATTCCTATTTAAATCAGTGCACAATTGGCCGTGCTCTTTAGGAAGGGAGGGGGCCTGGGAAGCACCTTTCTTGACAGGGGCAAGGTGAAAAATAAACTGGAGCAGGAAGTGGGAAGGGGGTAGAACATGTTTAAGGATTACGTTTTGGCATGCACAGCATGCAATTTCACAACTCATGTCACACTGGTTTGCGGCAAACCAGAAGCTATTAATCCCATGGGGAAACAAAGGAAACCCGAGGGTTCCCGAGGGTAGGACCTCCTGCAAACATTTTGTGAGAACACAGCAGGCCACAGTGACAAGAGCTCAGGTCTCTGCAGGCACGATCGTACCTGTCCTGGAAAACGTAGGAAGATTTTGAAATGCACGAATCGCAAAAGAAAAAGAAAAGATACTTGCTCAATTAGCCGTAAGGGATCCAAGCTTTTTTTTCAGCTTTGCATCTTTTTGGGCTCCTCAAAGCAACAAACTCTGTTGCCCATTTTGCAGATGGATGGCTCTGGTTTGGAGGAAT
Organism: Pachyramphus minor; assembly: GCA_013397135.1. Taxonomy (NCBI): domain Eukaryota; kingdom Metazoa; phylum Chordata; class Aves; order Passeriformes; family Tyrannidae; genus Pachyramphus; species Pachyramphus minor. Next base: position 120,186 of record VYXB01010828.1, read on the forward strand.
TAGTTGTTACTTTGTTCACTTGGAAGTTTCTTTCTCCCAACCAGTAAGAAATCCCTCATTTTCATGACAACCCAAACAAAAACAAGTGACCATGATTAGTGTGAAAAGAATCCCCTTTAGAATGTGAATAGAGCTACAAATTACCAACCATAAACATATACCCAAGGAACTCGCTGTTTGTAAACTAGCTGGTTTTTCTAACTGTGGTTATACACAGGCAAAAAAAGAGAACAGAAAACAAACAAACAAACAAAAAAAACCACAAAGAAAAAGAAAAAAGAAGAAAAAGGGAGCCTTAATACTTTATTGCTCTTCTACATAAATAGATCATAGGAATCGTAGTGAAAGGTGCATTTTGTTTTTGAGCTGACTGCAGGACTTTGAGCTCCACTTTCCTCTTTCTGTCCAATAGGAAACTGCTTAGCTGAGGCATTTTGAAGGATTTAGAGAATTGCCTGGTGCTACTGAGCCCGTGACAGGAGAGCACGAACTTGTCATCATTGGGCAGCCTCTTCCTGGAGCCCCAAAGGTGTCTCTTACTTGTGACAACAGAGGCTTATGGCTGCTGAAAATGCATTCTATGTCTACATGTCTGTGTAGACTATATATAAACAAATTCAGAAACGGGAAAAGACTGTGTTTAACATAGATATTTGCAGCATCACTTTCAGAAAGCTTGTAGAAATATTTCTGTGTCTTGCGAGGTGACATCAGTAATAGACCAAGTACTTTTTGTACTCTCCTTTAGGACTTAGAATACTTTCAGTAGTGGAGAACTTCAGAATTGGTCTAGCAATGCAGGAGCCAGTATCAGGCCACCTACAGAATACATGTAAAATGCAGAGCATTTAATGTTATGCAAAACCTTTCTTAGGAAATGCATTTGGGTATGGCAAAACTAGGACCTGTGGATCCAGCTGTAGTAGCAACAGGTTTAGCACTGTATACTCTGATGACAGTACTTCCTCCTGCGAAAGCAGTGATGTTGACTGCCGGTAGTAACTGTTACACATGACACAGGTCTCCGGGGTATTTCTAACCTCTTCTACCTCAGTTTAAAAGCACAGATATTAAATTACTTTGGACTAGAAAACTTTCCAGCCTAGTCTAATTTGCAAGGCTTTAGTTTGGCAGGGTGCAGCCTGCAGTGGCTGTTGCTGATGCCACGTCCCCCGCAGCTGGTCAGGCTGTGCCGTGTGGCATGGCAGCGGTCTGTAAGTCATCCCACCGGGTACCGGTGTGCACTGGCACACCCTGAGGTGCCAAGGATGCCAGACAAAGTGCTGGGCATTAATTTATTCCTAGTATTGCCCCTTCTCTCACCAAACTGAAATCCTTGCAACTATTTACCTAAAGTCAGTCATTTTCCTTCTCGGTTGTGTTTATACCAACACGAAGGCATGTATGTGTTTGTGCACGCATTCTTATGGGAGTTGTTTTGATTTGGCGTTTTTCAGGTAGGTTGATTGGTTTTGGTGGGGTTTTTATTTGTCGGATTTTTTTTTCTTTTTTTTGCTAAGACCTCATTAACTCCACTCACGCTGTCTTACTCTGTTTGCCAGTGCTTAAGTAGTGCTTTTTTAAAAAAGCAACCAATTAGCACCTCATCAGCTTCAATTAGAGGAGACAAAAGCAGTGTAAAGATAACTCAATGAGAGGGGGTGGCGCAACATCATGTAATCACTTAAGACAGCGGTTAGCATTCACTGTGCTGGCTCTGCCGGGCCTATTCACTTTTTTTTCTTCTTTCTGGATGCATTTAAGACCCCCTTTTTTTTTCTTCTTTTTTTCTTTTCTTTTTTTTNAAGCCAGGCCTCCCAGGAGTCTCAGAGGCTCTCATTCAGGGCTACCTGTTTACAGCTCACCGAACAGAAGGACCTAAACAATCCTATATTGTACGCCTAGTGCTTCCTTAAACTTAGGCCTCCACAATGGCATGTTTTCAGAAGCTGGGCAGAATAAGTTAAAGGCTGGCTTTATACTCATTAAGTGTTCTGCTTGTACTGTCTTCTAATTACATGGCAGGGCAACAATGTATTTTTTTTTTCTAATGGAGTTCTTTGGAGCAGTTAATTTGGTGCCTGTACTAAATGCCCCAAAACATTAATTAGTGTGGAAGGAACCCTAATTTCCTCAGCGGCTTTCCTCTCCATTTACTTCCCTTGTTTTCACATAGGCTTGGATGAGCCTCTATAATGAAATTACCTCATTAATGCCTTTATTCTTGCAGACTAACTCATTCAAGATCTACCATTTAGTTTTAATTTAATGCTGTCAAACGCAAAAGGTGCATTCATGTCTTTGATTAGTGCATTTTTTTCTCTCCAAAGAGTGGACAGATTTAAATTATTAAGATGGCAAGTAGTGAGTTATAATTGGATACAAGCAGCACTTCAGTGAATATTAAATGCTTTCAAAGCCTGGCCTATGTGGTCTGCTGACTATTAACTGTGTCCAGTGAGTTATTCTGTGGGGTTTGAATTAACGGCGCATTAGCTACTGTGAAGCAAATTGTTTAATTTTGTTTATAAAAAACGGTGAAGTTGAATTTATCAACATGACATTTAGTTGTAGCAGAGTTCAGTTTTCCCCATTATTCTATACTGACCTCATTGCTTGGTTAGTACTGCTAACATAGGGTCTCATCCTGTTCTCCACACACTTGCAAAGTGCAAATGGAGACTTGCCTATGTATGGCCAGTAGGATAAGGCCTTTATTTGCAAGAACTAGAGAGTTCTAAATATTGTCAAGCAGGAACCACCTGCATTTGACTACACTGAAAGTTTGCTTATAGAGTACAGTGGCACAAGGCGTGTCTGTGATTTATGGTGCATGCACAGTTACAGACTGTCTTGGTACCAACAAGTGAAGGGGCAGGATTTAACATCGGATCCTTGATCTATAGTTGTCTCTCTTCTCCCTCCTTTCCATTACAGCTCATGTCACAGGATACCTGAGATGTGTCGGAGAAACATGCATGTCAGAAGACTTAAGCAACCTGTAGTCTGCTTGGCATATGCAGTTTATTATTAGCTAATTATAGTTTATTGTGTGGCTGCAGTGCTATCACAGGTCAAAAGTCAGAGTCACATACTTGGACCAGGACCTCTGTAGTAACCCTCTGTGCAAAGCAGCCAGTCACATCAGTGTGCTCACAGCCTTGTCCCACTGGCCAGGGCCTTTCAGTGTTGAGCATCTCCAAGGATGGAGATCCCACAACCTCTCTGGGTTTCTGTTCCAGTGGTTACCCACCTGCATAGGGATGTTTTCCTTTAGTAATTTTAAGTAAATTATCATCTTTTCAATGCAGTCATTAAATGTGATAGGATAACTTGAATTGATGTTTTATAAATAACATAAATTATAACATTATTATAACATGTTACATAATATATGTATTATAAGTGATATATTCAGTGCATATTAGGATACATGTGCAATATATTATACATATATTATGATTGCAGTGACAAGCAACACACAGGGCAACGTTGTTTATCTTTGTAATCTTTCCCATCTCTGCTGTAAAAGCATCTTGGTTTTGGATTCATTTTTTCTCCCTGCACGAGCAGGAGCAAATGCTTCTATTTACTTGTTCCACAGTGGAGCGAGGTCATGGGAACTTTTAAGTAATTTCTGATGCTGTGTCTCACTGCCCTCTCATGGCTGGATTATCTAAGTACATAGCACGGCAGTGAGTATCTCAGCTTCCTTACGTTGTTGCATTAAATTCCCCATCAGAATGTTACGGCCAGCATAATCTCTTTTAATTTCTGCCAGCCTGGACTACTTGGTTAACTTTCCTTTTTTAGCTCCAGTTTTTTGCACAAGTCCAGAGGAGCTCCTTGGCATGAACAGCTGCCTGACGGAGCACATGGAGCCCGGCACCAGCCAGGCCGGAATGTCTCTCTGAGAGTCCAGCTGCGCTCTGGAGAAGAGAAATGGAGAGCTGGGGAGGCCCGAGCAAGCAGAATTGCTGATTTTTAATGCACAGCCTCAGAACCCGGGGCGGGGGGGTGGGCTTGGAGGTGCAGCGGTGCCCGGAGCTCC
>VYXB01010829.1:0-54829 GCA_013397135.1 Pachyramphus minor
AAAAGCCACAAGTGCCATGTTAAGAAAAAGGACAATTCAATGTCTCATTCCATGCTATACAAGAAGTTTAGTTTTCAAATCCATACAGAAAATGGATATCTGCTCTTTTTATCAAAGCTACAAAAGTGTTTTCACAAGCTGCTTCTAAAACAGTGTTTGTACAACGAGATCTTTACATTGTCCTAACCCTGCCAAGCAGAGGGGTTGTGTATACAACTGTTAGAACAACAATCTTGTACTAGTAATAAAACATACTATTTTTATCTTGCTGAATTCACTGTATTTCCTGTACCAAGTTACACTCAGTCATTCTCATCCAAGTGTTTATAATTATAAGCAGTTTAAAAGTAATTCTAGGTAATACCTCCTGTGACTGTTTAATTCCCATATTCCACACACACACACACAGTGCTGCTCCAACTGCCTGTTCATTTTGTCCAAGGATTGAAAGATTCTTTCCATGCTTTAGTTAGTTTAACAACTTGAATTTTACTATTTCATTGATTAAACTATGAGACTATACACAAAATAACTCAAAACAATGCAGTTATTCATAATTTCTACACTATAATACTGTGTCTCCCAGAACAATCCTCTACTTTCAAGTGCAGGTAAGATTTTGCTCAACTTGACTACCTGATACTCGACCTGTTTCTCTCCTGAAGAGTTTCACAACACACTGTGTAGTTTTAATAGGAGATCTGATCTCACTCTGCAAAACTATTCAGATCTCCCTTCTTTGTACACCTTGCACTGCTGGTGTTTGTAAGAATACATACTTTGAGGTCTTAGCATCATTAAAAAAAAAAAATTCAACTGATTTCTAGGATTTTAAATGCAGAATGAAACTGGCACATAAAAAGAATTTCATCACTGGAAAGAATATACATAAATTCTATGTATGTTACCCCATGTCCCTCACCAGACACAGTCAAAATCTCCATAAAAATCTTCTATTAGTTCATATGAGATTTAAATAATGATGGGTGGGGGCAGGATAGGACAGGGACACAATGACATGGGACCACACTTCAAAATAAAGTATACCTGAGGCCCATACTTCAGATGTGAAGTGCAAGTTTCTAACAGCTGATGCCATAGAGATGAAACAGTTTCAGGCCCAAAGGAATACCAGGAGAGAGAAACTGGTGCAAAAACACAGTGGTGTTGCAAATACAGGAACAGAAATTCTTGATCTAATGAAGGCAAAAGGAATGAAAGACTCCATCATTTCCATGCAGGTGCCTCACGTACCCGTAGATAAGACCACCATTTTCAGTGAAGATTTATGGTATAAGAGATGCAAAAGCAGAGGCCTTCTGATAATGTTTTGTTTATATCCAATTTAGTTATAAAATTCCTTCAGATTACCCCTCCAAAGTGTTTCAGCTTTATCACGTTGCTGATCGTAGCCTGCCAAAGAATCTAAGCCGAGAAACTCAATATGCTAAATTTGTACCCTAAGTATACAGCTGGCAAAGCATGTAATGTTTACTTTTTTTTTTGCAAAGAAAAGCAATCCAAGAGTTAAGATGTCATTTAATCACTAAATCGTATTGCACATAATCATGTCAGTAATGTGCTTTTATTTTGCAAAGAATAGCACTGAGCAGTAGTTATGCTGTTCTATAGTTTGTTCATTAAACTATAGATCTTGTTCTATTAATTATATAAAATATTCTCTATAAAGATGTCATTCAGTTTAGTTAACAGTGATAATTTTGATTTTAAAAAATACCCCAGACCAATTCATCTTGCATAAAGTAGTTGACCAGGTTAAATATGATTCACAAAATAAAACATGCATCCCTTTCTCATATGTAGTATGACCTATTTTATATTAAATTGAATATGTATAGACTTCACAAAGGATACAGAGAAGGACCTAAATCAGTACACTATGCAAAAAAAACCCTAATCATATTGAATATTTATCAGGGGAAATTATTTTTTCCCCAGATGAACACAGAATATCTAAAGGGGATTAGGAAGCGTTATGAGAGAAATGTTGCAAATGCATTAATTGAACACAAATTTGCCCTTTACTTCTTGACACTTCATTTGGAAAACACCAGGTAGATGTTAATTAAGATAACAAGTGACCCATACTTTTCATCTTTTGCTTTAATGACTGATGAGAATTTATGAACTTTAATGCCACTTCTTCTTTGATGCGGAGTTAAATATACAGAAAGAGAATAATACAGACTTAAATTAAGTAGTTGTAAGCAACTTAAAGATCACAATGGCCTTAAGCACTGTTAAGATCACCAAAGGACTTTGCTCACTAAGGCAAACTGCATAAAGAGGTCACTGCTCATCTACAACCACCAAACATCCCTCTGAATTCCTGGAAATTCAGACAGTAAATTAATCCACCTGACATGAACTTGAGATTCTATTCTACTGAGTACTATTGACTTCATCATATTGTTTTGTTTGCACCTTAATTTGGGCAGAGGTATCTCTCTAATAATCATAACAAGTAGATCTTAACAGTAGTAAAAAATTAAGCATCACTTTTGGTTTCAACATACATACATCAGAAATATAGGCCAAAAAAGGTATTTCTTGATTTCATTCTTCTGGGAAATCCCACTGGGAAGCAGAAGACCATTTATCAGTTTTACAGGAGAATTGTCAGCTCATGACAGGTTATTGGAAAGACTGTTCTTACCATAGGCAGGAAGGCTCTGTTCTGCATGTCAGAGCTAGAATGCCTAAGAATATCTTTACCAAAATGGAGTCTCTACACTTATCTGGCTAATGTTTCCATTAGAAAGCTGGGTCTCTCCTCTAATCCAAAAATTAACAACAGAAAAATAAATATTTGCTTATCACCTAAAAAGGATGTGACAGCTACTCCCACATATGAGCTTTATTCCCTTGCCATTGACATGAGCTTACTTGTCTCAAGGAACAAGTAAGGGGAATAAATTACTCTTCCTGCAGTCACAGCAATTTACCTGTGCATTTTCCTTAAAGAATTTAAAGCAAGACTTACATTGATAACAGGTATTCCTATTTTTCAAAATCCTTTAAAGCAACAATATATCAGATAATGCTTTATTCACTGAACAAAAATACCGAGTATTTTTTCAATGTTTGTATCGTGGTCTCAGCTACATTTCTAAAGACTAAAGTTTCTCAAATATAATAGAACTCTGGTTATAGAGCTTTCTAAGCTTGAAGGCAGGCAGGGTATTTTGGGAGCAGATTAGCATAAAGTGATTAAAAAATAAGTTTTATTTCCTTGTTTAATAAACATCATAGTTTAAGAGATATCAGTTTGAGAATCATCATTGGCTACTAGATAACTAGTGCTTCTCAGCATAGCTCTCATCACAATTCATCAATTTACATCACAATTCAGCAAGTTCCCACTAACTTTTATCCCCAAAGTACATCCTACTTTGCATTTACCTTTTTCCCCAAAAGCAATGGAACAACATTTGGGTCCTACCTTACTGCTAAAGTGTTTGAATAAGGTATAACACTGTCCAAAGACAGACTTAACACTGTCCAGTTGCATCAGAAAGATTCAAAACTTCTGCCACATTTTTTTTTTATGCGTAGACTATCTTTCATTATGTATTCGTTTAGGGAAGGCATAGGTAGATGAGAAATTAAAAATAAAAAAAAAAGTAATATTTTCATAAACCCCAGTCACCCAACTGTTGGTAGAAATGGTGTCTTACCAGTAAGAGGCTCTTATACACTGCTGAGCATGGAATGGCTGAGGAAGGAGGGTGGCCTTCATCCCGATGCAGTGAACATTAGTGTTTCCTATTGCCCTTTTCATAAGGTCCACTATCAAGATTAGCTCCAGGAAAACAGTAACATACTATATTAAAGCATTACAGGCTACATTTATAAGTCATTTGGCAAACTGCTGGTCTCTGTAGACCTTTGCCTGAATTTCACTGTGATTTGCATATTGCTAATCATTACATTGAGCACAGAAGTTTTCTTTGTAATTAGTTCTTTTAAGTGCACCAGAGCTTTAGGTGATATATATTCATTTGACAGTTCTCTAACTGCTTTTTATGTTGTCAGAATCATAAAGCTCCTTTGCTATAGAGATCTTAATCCTTTAAAACATTTTAATTTTTCCTAGAACTTGATATTACAAGGCTAAGACCTGTGGTCAGATTAAACCAGTCTAACTAATTCAAAGGCACATGAGGTCTTCCCAATGCATCAGTTCTGTCAGTCAGGCATTTTCAACCCTTTCCATGAGACTACACAGAAATATGACAACGCACATCTTGCCCTATGAGAGTAAAGATTTACTTCATACTTCTTACTATCTAGACCAGACTAGCTGGATCAGTTTAGGAAATTTATTACACATCCTAGTAAAATTCACTGTCAAGCAGATTGTTTTCTTTGTATCCATACAAAATAATCATTTGTTTTATCAGTTGCCTGTGCATTTACCTGATACCCAAGACCAAGCCAAGCTTTCTGCTCTTTTATAATTAGAAAACTCCAGACCAAGTTGTAAAGTTGTAAACTGAAGCTGCCCCTGGTTCCCCTGGAGAGTCTATCACAACTGGTTAGTTCAAGTTTGTTGTGAAAATTTTGAGATGGACTTACAGAATATTTAAAACTACATCTTTTATTTATTTATTTATTTATTTTGTGGCAGATGAACCATGAAAGTGGGTTCTATTCAGACAACTAGTGTGAATCTGCAATTCATCAAGTCTCATTAGTTCTAATGACTTAATATTTGCTAAATACTCCTCTGAAAAAATGAAAAGCCTTGGAATGCACTACAACACATGGTAAATTCCAAGTTCATGTCAGAATTTATTACATTGTTATCCTATCTTTTAGTTTCACTCCTGGGGTATTTCCATAGTTTATGCAGATATCCAGTGCTTTCATCTTCACCTCTCAAGTTTGTGTTGGGTTTTTTTTTGGTTTGTGGGTTTGGTTTTTTTCCCCCCAGAAATGTGTAATAGAAACTTAATTTTTACAGAAATCATTATTGTAAAATCAATCACAAAAGCTGTATTTAATTTTATACATGTGGCATAAGAAGAGTATTTTTGAAAAAAACCCTCCAAACATGACTGTGAATAATTGCTTTGATAGAACAAAAAGATCCTTTTTAATGACCTCCATGTAACAATCACCTATCCACTCACTGTATGGAATAGATGCAAGTAGATTATTTATGTGTAAAATAACTAGTGTTGTTAAAATGGTATCCCTTTTTCAATTGGTGTGCTTTTGCAAGTCTCCATTTGTCAGAATTCCATAAGACAATCCTGAAAATGTTTGAGGTCCCCTGAAAGCTATTTGCAAGAGATACTATCCAGTGTCATAAATATTTTGGCAGCACATGAATAATTTGTCTTTCAAACAATGTATAAGTTCTTCCTTACACTTCAAGTTTGGACTATTTAAATTTCCATATTACTGTTAAATAAAAGAGTATATTTATACTTGTCTTGTGAATAACCCATTTTTCTTCTAAGCAAAGGGACAAAACAAGGCCTCAAACAATTGTTTAATAAATTACTGTAGAACAGTAATGTTATTACTGAAATCATTCCCATCATGAAAGGTGATTTAAGTGTGAAAACAGTGTTAGGGGTGGGTTCAGATCCTCTTACTTGGGATATTTTCAGTAAGATCAAATGTAACTTGAAACAAATTCCCTAGACAGCACATAAACAAATTTTAGTTTCTTGTTCTGATTCATATGTAGAAGTATGCTTCATTTGCATGCCTACAAAAAATAACATAAAAATTCTACTTAGTCACAAAAGACTCTGGGATTAAAAAGTCCATGACTTACTGAAATACAGCAAAAATTAAACATCCAGATTGTCAATCAGTGTTAATCAGGAGAGTTCCATTGACGTCCAATTTATCCTAGCTAAGAATCCAGCCTTAGATTTAATGATCTCATTGGTAATGAAGCAGAAAGATGGGTTTACAAAATCAACAATGAGGAAATGGAAGAAAAATAGAAAGAAACAAATATTCTGGCAGCAATCATAACTGAACTAATGTTCAATTACTGTGAAATGCTTTATGGAAATAAATGTTAGTTCTACATGAATCCCAAATGAGTTTATTACAATTAATGCTATTAAAATGATTAAAATAAAGTGTTACTAATATACCAAACAACTGTGATTGCAGTTTCATAAACCAGAGTTTAATATCCATCAGAGATTAAAAAAAATTCTGTAGTAACTAAATATAATGATGTGTCTAAATAATTTGAAATTATGTCATCGATGATAATGTTAATTAGCCTTTTAAAAGTAACTAACATAGTGCAGTGGGTAAAAAACATTAGAATACCTAGAGGCTACTTAAATATCACAAAAACTATTGTTTTATATAATCAGAATGAGATTAAACCATTCATTTCTTTTCATTTTATTTTTTCCCAATTCCAAAGTGTTTATGAACATATTATTTTGCTTAGAATTTTTTAATTAGCATAGTACTCAAAATGTGGAATTGTCACTATTTTTAGATCCCTGTCAGCTAAAAACCCCCAACAATTAAGTATTTACACAAATACACACTATTAATAGATACCATTTCAACATAAGTGGGAAAACCATGAAATTATGTTCAGCCTGAATATTTCCGAGGGCCTTTTCCAATGGAGTTTCTAACATTTTTGTTAGAGCATAGTGTGCATTTTTACTAGCAAATATATCTACGAAGCAGTTGTGCAGGCACCACAGTCAGTGCTTCAATTTTGCTACTGGAAAAGGTTTCACTTAAAACACACACACACAGAGAACTTAGCCACAGATTTTAAACACAGTACATCTATGGAGTTAATAGTTGAAGCAGCATCACAAGAACAATACCTACACAGAAGATGGTGCTACTCATATTATATTTTCTGCATTTCTCAAGAAATCTGACAGTTTCCTATCTCATTTGGAATTGTGTAAATTTAAATACCATCCTTGCAGTTTGAGTAGAAAATTAGTTGTGAACATCTAGGACATTATATATACACACACACTGGTCAGAATTCAATAGCTATATAGTCACCTTGAGGTAGAATAATTTTTATAGAATCTGTGATAAAACCACAGGTAACTGCTACTACTAACTATTTCATTTAATGTCTTTTTTTTCCTGGTTTCAGCTTTAGTCAGTAGAAATACTGCAAGTACTCTGACAAAGACAGATGTATACTTCCACCCTTCCCCAGCCACCTTTTCATTACCTTTTGCAGCAATCTCTTGTGGAACAAAGGTTTCTAGTTCTATGCTCCAGTATTAGAACCACTGCTTACACAATTATTTTCCTGCAACTTTTACTTCCATAATTAATAAGTACTGTAACATTTTTCTTCTTGACCTAAAATTTTTTTATTCTACAATGGTTTCTTTAGAAACAGGCTCTAAAAAAAGTACTACATAAGCAAGCATGGACCCTCTTTCCCTTTGCTGAATGGAAGGTAGTGCTGAAATCTCTGAAATTTAAGTGAACATGTGACTAATAGCAAAAATGTACCTTTTTTAGACAATGTCTTATATGAGTCTGCCAAAGTCATAAAAACAGAAGTGACATTAGACAAATACTCTTCTTTCAGCAAAATTCACTTCCCACTCCACAAAGAGATCAAGTGCTCCCTTAAACATGACACACATCCCACATGAGATGAGTACAGCAGATGGAGGAATGTATCACAAAGTTCCCACAATGCTTGCAGGCCAGGCAAGTCATGTCTGATTTCATTCCATAGTCAAACATAGAATGTTGCTTAAGAGAGACTGGAAATAGCCAAGGAATGAGACAAGAGAAGTTCTTACAGTTGCTCAACTCAGACCATAGTGTCAACAATACAAAATAACAACTCAGTGACTTCTACTGTTTCAGCACATCTATGTATGGAGCAGAGGTAACAGGGCTCCTGCTTTCTGCTGGCATTAGCACCAACTGTGAAAGGTGGATTCTATATCTATTCTTTCCCTTCTGCCATTTGCATACTTATCTCACCTACTTTGTACAGCACAAATTGCATCTGTAGATTTTCCATTCTCTAAAGATCATTAGACAGTTTGTCCAGCAGGTGAACAATAAACATTACTTACTTCCATGTCCTATGATTTGTTTTTAAAGTCAGACCACATTTACTGAAAGGTTTATATTCAAGTTAGAAACCAAAACTTTTTGAAAGAAACCAAACACAAGACATAAGGAACTCAGGGCTCCCTGCTTACAGGTCTAACAGGTTATACCATATCATCTGCTCCTTCATTTAACTGAATTATTACTGTATAGGGGACAATTGACCAGAAAAAGACATATTTGACATATTTCTCCTTCTGAAATCATCTATAGTTGCCAGCTAATATACTCTACTAACAAACAAGAGATGTGAATCTGTGCTTCCTCAGACAGGGAAGTTAATTCAATCACTACCTTCTTTGGCACCGTATTGGGTTTGTGTGGCAAGGTTTTTGTAACAGGGCAACTACATGGATGGTTTATCTGGAAACTGTTAGAAGCTTCCCCCATATCCAATGGAGCCAATGCCAGCCAGCTCCAAGAAAGGCCCGTTGCTGTCCAAGGCTGAGACCGTCAGTAACAGTGGTAGTGCCTCTGGGATAACAGATTTAAGAAGGTGGGAAAAAAATCACCCCACAAAATCCAGTAATGTCACTGTCTTGGTTTACTGGCAATAGGTCCCAGGAGGCAGAAGCTCTGATGAAATAGAAATACCCTCCTATAATTACAAGATGTTCTAGTGAAGTATGAAAATTAATAGCAAAACAAAAACCAAACAGTAACAGAAAACAATGTCACCTAGAATCACTCAGTCTATGCCGCTAAGACAGCAGTTCCCACCCCCCCTTCCAAAAAAACCAACATGGTGATACAAAAATATTCAACAAATAAAGTCTTCATTTAGCTAAACTATAAGAAGTCATCCACTGCTTTCTTGTCCCCTCTGGAGAGTTGTCATGACTCAGTTTCCAAGACAATAGGAGGGTGAAATTAGTCGATATATTGGGAACTCCTAGTCAAATCGGGAAACTGGGCTTTCCCTCACCAAGCTTTGTTACCCCAGGAAAGGGAACCAGGCACTGGGTTACCCTATTTCAAACCTACCCACAGAGGCAGAATCCTAAGAGAGCATCTCTATCAAATAAGGTTCCCCTGCATTTGACCACGACTCTGGTCATGAGAATAACCAAGATAATTGTGAGTACTATGGACTTAAAAAAAAGTTCCAACATCCAATGACAACAAGCTAACTTCTAGGAGTGGCATCTCAAACAGATCTCTTTTTATTAAAGGACTGAAAGAACAAAACAGTCAAAAAAAGATTAGAAAGGTTGATTCCTGTAAAGTGGAAGTTATAAGTAATTAAAGGTGCACCTAATTGTCTACAGTAGCTATTCAGCCTATAGCTTTTATCATCTTAATTGCAGAAAATAGTGAAAATTCTTCCAACAAATATGATTAGGAAAGTATAGCAGATAGTTTACCAATGTTTACGTCTACATCTCTCAATTTACCTTACATTAGGTTTTGTGTGCTACTTTTTGTAGTGACATTAACACAGAAGAATTCTAAAACTGAGCTGACCAGAATACATCTGAGCACTACTAGAAATGCCAATCTGTGCTGGAGATAAATAATTCAGTTTCCAGACAACATTCAGATCTGACCAGTACAAGCTATTTTTAAATGCAGAACACATGTAACTTTCTTCCCCCCCTCACTCAACGCTCTTTAAGCTTAAAATTGCCTTATGCAACAAATGTAGTATACTGAATGTGATTGCAAATTGCCAGAAGATTCCAAGTACACTTCAAGAGCTGTTCAGATATATCAAAAGCTTTGAACTGTTTTTCTTAGATCTGTATTTGTGTACAATTTTTCCAAATTATATTCTAGAATTTTTTCTTCTCTGAGAAATTTAGAACACATATTTTCTAGTTCAAGATGTAATTAGCACTGTATAAGGAGACAAAAATTGTTTTGCAAAGGACTGGGATGCAGAAAGTGACATTCCAAATTGAAAAGGATTTTCATGATTCAAAAAATCCTCTAAAAAGTCTTTTCAGGGTAGTCTTTTCATAACACAGACAGGAAAAATTGAACCATTTAAAATGAATAGCAGTTGGAATAAAGCCAAAATGTCTTATTCTAAAACTTGATGGGGGAAAAAAAAAAAAAAAAAAAGAGGAACATTCTGCCATGTTGAAATACCCTTTTCCCTCTCCCCTCTCCAGCGTTTTTATTCAAAATTGTATTTGAAGAAAATGTTTCACTAAATGCAATTTTTTTTTGCCAATCCCAGTAGCCATGCTGTTAACACCAGCACTTTTGGAGTTGTGATTTTGATGAGGTTTTAAATCCCAACACTGTTACTGAGATCATTCACATGAAAGGCCACCCACCACAATGTATTTTTGCCATTCTTAAAATAACATTGATATTTAAAAACCAAACAAACAACTGAAATAACCTCTCATCCCACCACAGAGTAGAAGCAATAGTGCACAAACACACACAGAGAAAACAGAATGCAAATCCCTACAACTTGGAGACTTAAATTGAAAGCTGGAGCCTGAACAAAGGTTTCTCACATCTCATGGCACCACTATCCAAACTGGACTCCACGATCACATATAGCCCAGTAAACCACGATTTTGGCACTGCTAGTGAGAGATCACAGACATTTTGCAGAACCAACAGAACCAGATCTCAGGGCTGGAATGGTCTTGCCATGGCCTCAGCTGGGTTTAGCTGTGACAATAGCTGATAAGCAGGCAAGTCAGAACTGCTGCTTCTGCAGGCACTGGTTACAGCAGAGCTGAGCGTGAAAAGAGACCTAATCCTGTGTTCAGGCCACCCTCAAGGAACCACCAGCAGCTGGTGTGAGCCCAGGGAGGTACTGGGTCAACTCGCAGACCTTCCCTGGAGAGGGAGGTGTGCTGGGAGGAGGGTACAACAAATTAGCCCAAGCAAGCTGAGCCTGAGGAGAAAAGAATCCCCTGCCATCACAACCCTTCCTCCCTGAAAGGCTGCTCCCTGAAAGGTCAGCAGTATTACCCTTGTGAGAGGACCATTCTCATCTCTGAAATTTGTTTCACTCAATTTTCACAGAATATTCTGAGTAGGAAGGAACCCATAAGGATCATTGAGTCCAACTCTTAAGCGAATGGTGCATATGGGGATTGAACCCACAACCTTGTTATTAACACCATGATGATATCACCAAAGGGAGCCAGACAGACACCAGATAAACAAGGTGCCTTCTTTTTTTCCAGTAATATTTTCAGTAATATTTTCAGTAATATTTTCAGTAATATTTTCAGTAATATTTTCAGTAATATTTTCAGTAATATTTTCAGTAATATTTTCAGTAATATTTTCAGTGTAACAGTTACTTTTTCTGCTCCATCTTCTCTTGGCAATGTTTATTTGTACTTTAACTGGGGTTCACACTACCCGGTTTGAAAACAGCTCCAGATAAAACAGCTATTGAGAGATAATATTCTTTTGTGCTCTCAAGCTTTGATCAGAAATATTGCTCTGTACCAAAATCACCAATAAGGTTATTAAAAGAAAAAATAATCTACTTTTATTCAGCTTTTCTGATGGAAAATCATGTAGTAGAAGAATTTCCACTTGGATCTGATTCCAGTTGCAAATTAAAACAATTTCATAGAATCAGACGAAAAATTAAGGCAAAAATCCCTATGCCTTAGAACATTAGAAAAAGTAGAAATTTCCAATTATCTGTAGACAAATTCACTTCATTTTTTGACATTTATGTCAACACCCTTACATTTATGAGAAGCCCAACAATAATATACCAAAATTTTTTTGCTTAAGGGAAAAGAAATCTGTTTAAAGAAAAAAAATGTTTAAAAAGAATGAAACTTAAAAGAAAGGAGAAAAAAAAAAAAGATGGGAAACATCCAAAAGAGCCTTTGAAAATGCTGACTATTTGAGTTGTTAAATAGCATTAATAAAATTGTAATTCATAAACTGACACAAGAATAAAAACAGAAATACAACCACAGAGAGTTGTTATGGACAGAAAAATATTTTCTGGCCTTTCACAATCATGGAATATTTTTAAGAAAAAATGGCAGGCGCAGTGTAGGGATAGGTACAATTTTGGTAGTATTTGTGACGGAAAGCTTGATTTCGCTTCAGAAGACTGTGAAACAGCTTCTTAAACAGGTTAGATTTCTTTTTCCATTCTTTCTGCATTTCAGAAAAAGCTGCAGGGAGAAGCTGTGAGCAAACTCGCTCTCTCCCTGTTACACAGAGAGATAACATGTTTGCAGACATGTACAAGGCCTCCTGGGGCAAGAGAGGGTGGGGGACGAGAGCGTGAAGATACAAAAAACCTTGGAGAAGGCGAGGCATGGCTTATTGCCTCAGGGGGCCCGGTGTGCACAGCATTGTTAAGAAGTGGTCCTTGCATCTGAAATAAACCTTTTTTTAATCCTTCCACTGTCTTGGCATTCTTGGGAAGAATGCCTGCATATGTTTTACCTTACACAGAAAATAAGTGTCCACAATTGTAGTAAGTTTCTCTGCTGTGGAAACTGCTACTCGGCAGTAAAAGAAAGTAAAAAATTACTGTTTCCTGACAAAAAGAAGTATTCAACTCTACGTTTTATCATTCCAATAGTTATGTTATCAAGATAGCAATATTTTCTTATAACTTTGAAAGCAGAATTAATAGCTAATTCAGATTTAAAATTAATGAGCTTTACTGCATCGATTCCTTTCTGATTTTCTTGAATAGCATTTCCTCTAAGTAGTCTTTCACATAATCCACAATCTTATAAATCCCAATTGAGTAACAATGAAGTCTCATTAGTCTTTGTCACCTCATAATCATTCATGCCGCATTTTAAACAATCCACGTAAATTGCTGCCTTGGGAAATTGTTTTGGAGTTATGGAAGAAATATGTGCCAGCTTAAGTTGCAATTTGTTCTTGTAAGCATTTTATACTAAACAAGTTTTACTGGGCATATGAGAGTGTTTTCTCGTTGAATTACTTATTTTTTTGTGTTAAGTGTGGGTTACTTCTCACATAAGTTGAATCTTAACTGTATCCCTACTTCATAACTGCTCTATTTAAAACCAGCATTTTTCACAGAGGTGATAATGTAGATTTATTTACTTTAAAGGAACACTTGAAAGCAATTCAAAAGAAGAGGGGAAAAAAATACATGAAGATATTTTTTCTCGAGGCAGATATTCCACAGGACAAGGGCCTGTTTCAAGGGATTTCTTTAATTTTCCCTGTATCTCATTGTCAAGTCACGTTTCTGGCTTTTTGACAGCAATTATAATGGAACCAACCCCCCATTTATTGACCTAGCAATTAAGCAATGCTAACAATTAAATTGGAATCCACCTCTGGGCAATGGGCCAGCACAACTCTCACCTACCACTTAAGTGCTACTTACAACTCATTTTGAGACTAGATGGCAGCAAAGTGATGTGTGTCTGGTGCTACACAAGTTGGCCCTTATGGATATTTTCATTTTACGTGAAGATTCATGTCTTATCCTTCACTAATATGCATTCAATAATAACTTGTTTCATGTAGTTCACTATTTTGGCATTAGTTTTAGTGCTACAGGATCAGAACATGTTTTCCAAATCTGGCCAATGTCCATCACTAAGTTTGGAAAGAGAACTGTCACCATATGCAGTATCAATTCCCTGTAAATAGACAAGGTGCTTACTTCAGGTTCTAAGGGAGAGCAGGTAGCAAGCAAATTTTATAGAGACAAAGCTAGAAATTAATTGCTTTTTGGGTTACCACGGAAGTTATGTTATCAGGGAGGAGAAGGTGAAATGCTGGAAATTAGCAAAGCCTTTGAACAAAAGAAGCTTTTGATTAGAGCTTCTATATTCTTGCAGATCATCTAAGACATGCTTATATCTTTGCAAGGGTAGCTTCAGGTGTATGCAACCTGAAGTTACTTTCATGAAGAGGGAGAGTGAGACATGGTGCTGTTAGAAGGCTCCCATTAAGAATTCTTTTCTCTCATTTCTTTAAGTGTTTGCTTTCCTGTACCTTGGGAGGGTATGAGCAGAGCAGCTGATCAAAAATATGGAGCTTTGATTTTAAAAGAACAAAGCCTTGATCAACCCAAAAAAAAACATAAACAAAAGACTTAGGGGCTTTTAATCCTTGCCCTTTTTCTTGGTCTTAAAAAGCCTAAATGGAAAGAAAAAAGTC
Source organism: Pachyramphus minor (assembly GCA_013397135.1). Taxonomy (NCBI): domain Eukaryota; kingdom Metazoa; phylum Chordata; class Aves; order Passeriformes; family Tyrannidae; genus Pachyramphus; species Pachyramphus minor. The sequence goes on from VYXB01010829.1 coordinate 14,233, forward strand.
AGACAAGGATTTTCCCCACTACCATAGTCTAACTATACATCTACCTTTTAGTTTAGATAAAACACTTGAAAAATGTCGACTTTCTGGTTTATCACCTGAGAAAGATAGCAGACAGCTAATAGTTTGCATGTTGAACTGGTCTTTCAGTTTACTTAAATATTTATGTAGGGTTTTGACTGAAGTATTTATGAAATGGGAATTTCTTTAACCTCAAATACAGAATCATGTTCTCTGACCAAACAATATTTAGCCCAAGCAAAAATGCAGCTGCTTTAGCACACAACAGAAAGACTCCAGTACTCTAAACCCAGTAATTAGCTTCTTCCTGGGCAAAATTACAAAACTGGGTCAGATATCAGTCCAGTTCTTAGCGGCCTGCATCCTTCATGCTAAGGGTACTGAAAGGATTCAGTATCTCATGAGGAACAGCTTGTTTAGGTACAGACTTTTCAGACAGCAATTTAAACTGTGACTTCAGTGGAAGGAGATGCCTCCCTGCAGCCTAGAAGAACAAGGTTTGATATATCTTTTCTTGCATAAATTTTCTCTCATGGAACATATGTAGGTCTTATCTTAGCATTCAGACTCTTGGGCATTTCAGTCTTCAGGAGCTTACTCCTAACACAGTATCACCACCTGAAACTACCAGAAAGGCATGGTATTCCACTAAAAACTAAAGAGTTTGGAATCCAGGCTGAAATATTAAATTTTGCATTTACTGATTTATAGATTATTAGATATCCGAAAAAACTGTACCAGTCTGAAAGTATAAAATGCATAAAAGAGACAGAAGAAATTTTCAGCATTAGTAAGTTTGAAATTCACAGTTCACAGATCTCTCAGTTACCTGTAAGCCCTTATTTTATTCTCACAAGATTTGTAGGTCCTCCACTCTTTCTCTGTCCCTAAATCTTGAAGAGCAGAGACTGAAGCTTCAGGATAAGAGCTCCCAGTTCCATACGGGATTTGGAAGTACAGAGACCTCAAGATCCCTATGGAATAGCTTGGAAACCTGACCCATTATTAGATACCCAAGATCATGAGTCCTGTGACAGGGACCTAGGAGGTTTCACAGAGCCCCAGCTCTTAGCTCAACTTGGTGGCAATTACCATTGTAGGAAACACAGAGCTGAATGACCCCAACCTCCTTCTGGAAAGACTGCCTAAAGCTTTAAAAGGTCAGATTCTCCAGAAGAACAAACATGAGAATGGTTAGAAAGCTATTAGAATTCACTTTTATTTTATTTTTAAATAGCTATGGTTCTGCAAGGCATTTGAACTAAAAGAAATAAAGATTTCACAACAAAAGTCTTGTTTTTCTGCTCAGCTCCCTAACTAGTTGTAAGTCTTAAGGATCTTTTCCTGAGCAGAGTTCCATCAGTTTTGTCATTCCCATATCCTTAAACATTTGCAGAAGAAAATTTTCAAAGAGCTAAGACTCCTTACTGAAATGTCTCATGAAAGAGGAAAAAAAAAAAAATCTTTATACAAGAGCTTGCAATCATTAATTGGCTTCACTTTTAATTAGTTAATGATCCAATTCAGCTGTGATCAAAGCACAACATCTAGATAATTCAGGATAGAAAATGGAGTTAATTTACTTAGATACTGCTTTCCTAATGACTTTATTTCAGTGGAGTTTCAATTAGTTATTAGGTTATTTTACTCATTAGTCCAACAAGATGTCTGCAGACAATTAACATGTCACTCCTTGTGAAAACAGAACATATTTTTCCAGAGGGATGTCTCCAAGATTTATATTACTGAGATTTTTTTTAAAGTTTATGAAAAAACTAATTAAGCATTGAAGCTCAATGAATAGGCCATTTATTTGTGTTTATTTAGGAGACTGAATGACTCATTAAAAAAAAGTTGTGAGTTTATTGGTGCAACATTTAGTTTTCAGTTGTGCTTGCCAGACATGGATTTCCCTTACCTAGTCAGACCCAGACCATACACACTTTAAGAACAGACCACAAATAAAGACCTCAGTTTTTGTAATAAAGTCATTCTCTCAAACAGCTAAACCATATTCCTGAGCAGTGCTAAAGACCTAGGAATGAGCTCTAGCAATTACTCTATTAGAATTTATCAGCCAGTTCAACTCACTTCATATTCTAATACAGGGAAAAGAGATCTGCCTTCAATCAGTAATAGCTTTATAGCCAATGAGTAAAGACTTTACTCCATACAAAGTTAAATACTCAACTTTTACATTACAAATTATTTTACCTTTCAGATTTGTTGCATGGAACCATGTGTTCTACTATTCATATTGAGAATGATTGACCAAGGAGTGCACCAGGCAGCTACAAGCCTTTATCAATGAAAATAGAAAAAAAAATATATCCTGCTAACTGATGGTTTCCTAGACACATTCTTTCAGAAGGGATTTTCCAGCATATCAGTCTTAATTCTGTTTCTTTAAAAAAAAGCCTGTTAGTACAAATGCTCTTTACTTTCTCCCTACCAAGAGATCCATACTCTGCAAGTGCATTCCTCTAGTCAATCACCTGAAGAAAGGATTTTCTTTTTTCAGTTCAGACAACAAATGAGAGATAAATCCCCATTAATTCAGGTAGGTTTGGCCACAATGAACAGCACTTGATTGTGAGCAGTTCCAGTAGTCTGACCTTCATTCCTGCACTGTAGGTGTTTAGCACTGATCCCCTATCACACAGCATGAGAGGTAGTGCTAACCTTCTCCAATTGCTATATTCAAATGTAGTAATTAAATACATATTAAAATCTCACTTCCACAATGACTTGTGTTTGTAAACTGAGACTGCAAATCCCTCTCCTCATACCTACCTATCATATGAGCTGCTATAGAGATTTTTTTTTATTTTACTTTTTAAACTAAGGACAATAGTAGCGCCTTCTAGCCTTTGTCTTGATTTAGCTGTTCTCAGTGGTTCTTAGGCTCTTAAGTACTCATCCCTTATAACAAAATGCAGTGGTACAAAGCAGGATAAGTAGGAAAAGGGGAGGGGGGGTTCAGCTGTGGCCTTGCAAACCTTGTTGCTTACAGGATAAGCAATTTAGACTACTCAGACATACTGGCCCTGCAGAAGTCAAGCAGAACTGCTTACTGGAGAGAAGCAGAATTAACTTATCCTTCTAAATGTATTTCCCAAGAGACAAGATCCCACAAACTTCATCAGCCTAGCAAAAGTGCACAAGAGTGGGTCAAACCAACTCAGAGGAAGAATAATGAGCTTGACAGCCAGCACTGCTGGGAAAGGCATACAGACAGCTGTGGAGACAGCCAGGCTGACAGGCTTTTTTATTGTTCTGGTTTTAATGGTGGTCTGATAAAATAGGACCATTAAATGGAAATGCACATTCATAAAGTCATTCTCTGACTCCCTGAACCCTCTTCTCTGTTATTTATAGTGAGATAGGAGGTCAAATCAGAGAGGTTTCAGTTGATGAAGAAAAGCTGCAGGAAGGATTTACTTAATTCCAAGAGAGGGTAAGTTTCTTCTTAAAAGAAAATTACTAGGCACATCCTTCTTAAGAACTAATGAGTTCCCAACAAATCTGATTTCCAAATGTAATATTACACAGGCAATTATTTTTTTCTCCAACTCACAATATTTGACTTTTGGTTTTATTTTTTAAAATAAGTATTTGAAAGCATCCTTTGCTTTTGGCCCAAATAGTAACATCACACCTCATTGTGGGTTGAAGAAGATTTAGTTTTATTTATCCAGTGGGAGAGTCATGGCAGTCTACACCTCCTGCAGAAACAATACTTCAGAAGAATTTCAGAAATTTACAGAAAGGTGAACTCAAATTGAGAGTCTTTCAAGTACCACAATATTTAAACTTCATCCCTTGGGTGCCAAGTTCAGATGAAAAAGCCATATGACCACTGCTGTAAGAATTTACAGGATGCTAATTCAGATTTACAGGATTGGCTTAGAGTCAGATTAACATTCTCATGAAATTCTAAAAAACCATGTGCCCAAATAAGTGTCTAACATCATCATCATGCTGTTATCACCCTTGACTGTGTGAGGTATTTACCACATTTTTCAAGTAGTTCTTGGTACCTTACAGGACTGCAGTGAAATTTTAGCTTTTGGGGAGAGAAGAAATAGAGTAGAAATGATCAGTTAGGAAAAAAAAAACCCAAACCAAAACATAACCCCAAAAAATCAAATCTAGTGTCCTAAGAGGTTAACCAATATGGGGAAGGCTTTCCTTCCTTGCTATCCTAAATATTTCTGTAGGAACTTTAAGAACAGATTTTGTATTACTATCCCTGACTTTTAGGTCCAACAACCCTGTATCAAAGTGCTTAATTTCTCTATGGCACAAGAGAAGTGTCAGATTCCCAATTTTTTCATATGCCATACCACTGATATTGTCATCCCACAAACATTTCTTCCCTGGGCAGAGCTTACAATTGTATTCATATCATCCTCCCAACTGGTCCCATACAACCAGTAAGGACAAAAGGTCAATTAGTGACTGCTGCTAGCTAAAAACAAAACGGGGTGGGGGGAGAGAAAATAAAAAGAAAGCTGTGCTGAAACTAATTTACTTGTATTTACACACTGGCTTTTCCCACTCAAAACCAAAACAAAACAGTTCAGGCAGTCCTACAGATAGGGAGATAGAAGTAGGCTCTTTGAACCTGAGCCTCCCAAACACTGAATTAATGTATTGACTTATTTCCCCTTCAAGATAAGGAGAGTCAGATCTAAATCTTCCCCTGTCCAGAATAGCTTGTTCATCCTGCTACAACCACTTTGAGGAAGTTCACTCCAGCAACAAAGGTGTTCACCTTTGGAGGAGGCTCCTTACACTTTGGAGTGCTTGGGTATTTTATCTTAAAGAAGCACTAAATAAGTATGCACAAAGTCTATACAAAATCCAAACCAGTTTGGAAGTAGTTTTCTCCACAAAGGGATCAGGTGACACAACACTTATTTGTCAAGACTAGACAATGAATGAAACATTTTCTATTAGGCACTTGCCTCTCAGCAGTTTTCTGTATAGCATATGGTGCCATGAATATAGTAAACAAAAAAAGCCTTAAGAAGAAAATGTGTTCCAATATTAAAATCTGCATCATTGTGAACCCTTTGGAGAGCAGAAAAAGCTAAAGGCTTTCCTTTGTTCTTTTTGCATAGGAAAAAAAATAAAAACAGTTCCCAACAACAGGGAATACAGCCAGCCAGCAGTACTATTTTGGACAGTTTCTAGATCTGTAGTGCTTGATATGCTTAACAGCTTTCAGTTAACTAAGACAGAGGAAAAACATTACAAAATTACTATAAAAATAGAATATAGCACTCCATGCAAAAATTAAACATATGAATAAATTTCACAATGTCAACCATTAAAAAAGAGCATAGAAATGGATAAACCAAGACTGAATCAACAGCATTTTGAGGGAGGTGGGGGAGATGGAAAAAGAGATATTTTCACATAAGATCAGACTCAATTTGGCATCTCAGACAGAACTTGTCATAGCAAGAGACTGAACACCAACAAAACAGCTGAAATTGCTAAGCAGCTAGAGTTTCTTTAGTTTGTCCTGAAAGTTCTAGATGGTAGATAAAATTCTCTGATCATCACAGAAGCCAGAGAAACAAAAAAATTACAGCTCGAAAACCATGAACATTCAGCATCTCAGCAACATCCAGTTCTTAAAAGCACAGAAAAACAACACATTTCTACCACAAGTTTTCAGAGGATGAGGAAGCATCAGGATGGCCTGTGTTTCTTTCTCTTCTGGGACTCACCTCTCTACCTTACGTTCATATTTCATGACTGCATAGAAAGGCAATATACTAAGACTGTTCCAAGTTAATAGCTGAGCACTGACATTTTCCATGCTCAGGTTTACTTTGGGTAATAGTTTATTCAATAAATTTCAGAGAAGCAGTCATAGCTGCCTGAATATCTCTAGCAATATTTAAGTCTTCAGCAAGTGGAAGTACTCAAACTGAACAGTGAACTAACTACTGAATTTGCCAGCCATTTATTAAACTTTTCTAATTAGTATTCTATCAAGTAATAAATTACAGAGCAAACTTGTCTAAGGGAAGTAAAATAAAACAACCGGTGGAGGGTCTGCATCAGGAGTCAAAGAAAAACTTGTGAATTACAAAGCAAATTATCATGTCTGTTGTAAGTCCAAACCTGGATAAGTAGTTAATATCATATAGGTTATGTGTCATCAGGTCACAACAGCAGCTTTACTGATTATCACAAAAGTCATGGTTTGTGGCTTCACTTTGAAATAATTTCCAAGTTAATCAGAAGTGAATAATGATTCACAGCTACTGAAAATGTGCAGTCTTTTTGAGGTTTTCCCCTTGTACATTGATTCTCTCATAGATGGGAAATAGTTTTTAATTTCTAGGGTATATTTTTTTGTGTGACTTCAGGGTAGCTGAACATTGTTAACTAAGTTAGAGAAAGCACACTGTGCTATTAAGATATTGCTGCTCAGTTGCTACTCTAGCAGAGGTGGATGATGAAAAGCACACTTCTATTTTTACCCACAGTATTTAGAATTGAACTGGCCTCAATCACAACTAGAGCAAAGCTCAAAGCTGTATTTGGCCCCTCAGTTTATTTCTTCTCTGGGACAGGAGTTGGAAAATAAGAAGAACAGGAGCACGAAAGTTCATGGCTTGACAAAGATAAGAAAATCACTTACTAATCATTATCGAGAGCTAAATAGACTGGACTTAAGGAAATTAATTTATTTTAAGTCACAATAAATAGCGTATTCCTGATATGGGTAATGATAAACCAATACAAAAAAGAAACAAACATTTACATGCTTCAGAAAAAGGCCTTCCCACCCCCTTTTCCAGGCTCAACTTCAACCCAGAGGTGTACCTGCTCCAGTGCGGGTTTATCCAGGAGTTTCAGTTCCTTTGGGGAAACACCTGTTCTGAGGTGAGTATATCCCCTGCCTGCAGTTGCTCCAGGTATCTGGGGCTGCCTTCTCATTGTTGTTTGCCTCATCCTTTCAGGCACTGGAAGATAGCTGGACAGTAAACTGAAGGCTCACTATCCAGCTTTGCTGGAAACATTTGGAAATTCTCCAATAAAAAGCCAAACACTTGAAAGGGATATCATCTAACTCCCAACCTTAATTCTCCCCTCTGCTGTTTGCTGTCCTTAAATGTGTTTTGGAGAGGCACCACCACATTCACTAGTGAGTTCATCTGTATCTTCAGGTGGGTCCCCTTAAGATTTGGCAGGAACCAGCTGGGTTTGAGCAGGTCTGCAATACACAACACTCGTACTCTACCTCCTTGTGAGTGATCATCCCACTTCCCCATTTCTGGTGAGAAATACTGGAACAAGAATGCAAGGCAAATATGGTTTCTACCAAATACTGCCATTTTTCAGACTTCCAGTGCAGAGCAATTCTTAACTCCAGGGGTAATTCAGCTGCACAGCACTTGAACAATGTGCAGTTTCCTAACCTTCATGAGGGAAAAATTTCAAGATACACAATCTAACTGCGCAGGCTTATGTAAGATAAATCTTTCCTTTACGTCTCTGTACATTCCCTAGATTTTTTCCAGATTTCATTATTCAATAATATTTATTCTATATTTTAATAATGCTCCCTTTCTACCTCCAAGTCAGCAGTTACTATATTATGGGAAACATCAAAAGAATGAGAGTTGGGAAGATAGGGGGCAGGGGGGGAAAGCAAAAAGCTCATTTTTTGACACTGCTCTGAGCTGGTCATAGATTTTAGTGAGAAACTCCACAAGCAAAATGGTTCCCTCTGCTCACTCCAGTTGCAGGATTAGAACCTCATTTCTCGTCGATGAAACCTTATGAATAAAAATGAAGCTGAGCCTCTGCCCTTTATCCTCTGCAAAGACAGCTATGAAACTCTTTTATCCTGTTCAACCCATCAAAGGTACTCTCAGAACACTTGACTAAATCTGCCAACAAACCAAGTTCTGTAATAAAATATAAATCTAGTTACTTTAAAATAAGGGATCATGAGCCTTCAAAGGAAAATCATTAGGCTGTCTTATGAAAAAATCAAACACTTAAGGTTAGTGATACAAAAATTCCAACCAGAACTAAGAAAAATCAGGAGTTTCTTTACAGCAACAGCTGCTTCCAAACATAAGTTATGGAATAACACAGTTACAGTGGGAATATAAACTACAGCAAAAATGCAAATGGCTCTGAAGTTACTTCGTCTTTAAAAAGCCATGTTCTGAAGGTGGATTTACATTCACAAGAAATAAAAAACCACAAAACAGATACAACACAGTAATCTTTATGTTACTCACTCTCATACTTTCTTCTCTCTGGAACACCTATCTTTCATTTTACTGCTTAAACTCACATGAATTTGGCAGCTCTCTGAAGAGGCAGTCATGTTTGCCAGGAGGCTGGATACTGACTGGCACATGAGAGTACTTATGAGTTAGAACCCACCCAGAAAAACTAATCATATTAATTAAAATGTAGGACAGAGTAAAGTTTCTAGCCAGGTGCTTCTACCTGTGAAAGCAGATAGTTTTAATGTATTAGGGGAGGAGAAAAAGTAAATAGCCCTCCCACACACACATGCAAAAAAGATAATTGAGAAAGCAGCAAATTCTTTCTGATTATTAGTCACCTTCACATGGATCCTGTAAGTGCAGACCTATTTATCCAGCTGGTCTCAATTTTCTCTCAACAGAGAGATTTTTATACTAAAACAAACTCTGTTAAGCTTAAGAATTATACCAGCGCATTTGATATGTCTGTCCTTCACTAAATATTGTACTATGGCATGTGGGAGGTGTTATTTGGGTTACTAAGCAGGTTACTTAGGTTACTAATAGTTAGGTGATTAACTATTTCTAAGTATTAGTCTAACTGGAGAGATGAAAGACCAGTTACCCAAGTACGGTTTCAGAAGAGAGAGATGATGGTGGTGGATTTGGGCAGAAAAGATTAATCGCAGAGATTCTCAAGGCTCAGTCTTGTGAACCAATCCAGTGTAAAATTTTCACTGGTAACTCAAGCACAGAAAGCAGAAGAATGGCAATAAAATACCTGGATTATTCAAAATTGTCAACACACAGGAAGACTGAATATCATGTCCAGAAAAAGCAGGTGATGTTCCCTGAGCAGTGCTGCATCAGTTTTAAAGTACAAAATACATGTTGAAGAACATGAAGAATAGATGTCCTAAGTTTTGAGAGGAGACCAAGAAAGCTTGAAAGTTAAGAGAATACTGTTGCTTTCTGTGTGTATATCAGGAGAGAAGCTGTCACAACAGGAATCAAACTGCATGAAAAGCAACACTGGCAGATGAATGAGCAGTTATGTACTGGCTCTGAGTACATTTAGGCTGATAATTAGAGTTTCTGTGCCAGCCTTTCTATTACAAATAGTAGGATCAGAAAACATTGCTGCCTTTCAGCTAGTTTTTTTGTTTCCTTTGTGAATGGATATAGTTATGTTGCCTAAGAAGAACACTGACTTCAAGACCTATGAACCTATTTTTAAAACATTCCACATGAAATATTTGTTTTCAGGTGAATATAAGGGACTTTTCAACTGTAACAGCAACATTCAATGAGCATCTATACCAGCTAATTTAAGGGTGTGTGGGTGTGTTACATGTGCTGAAAGAAACATTTAATTGCTAACTTTGGGCAAGATTTTCCACGTGAGTGTAAAGAATATGGATAATCTAATAACAGTGATGTCAGGGACTGTCATAAACATTCCCAAACTCAGAAATCCCAAGGTGTGTTGCAGTGAGTCATGAGTGTAAAGATCTTTAGCCACAGCACTTGTATGTTCCTTTGGAAGGAAAGAGAAAGGGAGGATGTGGCATTGTTATTCTCCTTTTTTAATCCTCATTCTAAGGGGGATGCTTGGGGCTACGTGACATCAAGGCAAATTGCAGTAACTTTCAAGTTTAGTCACTAGGCACAGGCTGGAGGCACACACAATTAATAGCAGTCTTGACCCTTCTGTCTTAACCAAGGTAAGCATGCTGGAGCTAATCCTTAAAACCTTGAGAGTATTGTAAATAAATATGTATTAGAGAAAGAGGGCACTAAAAAGACTTTCAATAAGGTGAGTGTGAGAACATGATAGAACACAGCCTAGACCTCTGCCACCATATTCGGTTTAAGATCAAAATACATCCACCACTTAGCAGGAGTTTGCTAAAATGCTGTACATTTTCCAGAACTGGCCTTAAAAAGCAAAGTGGCATTTGAAAAACTTTTACCTTTTTAATGTATGTTTACAACCCATTTATAGCAAAAAAAGAGCATTTTTAGTACATACATGCTTCTACCAATGATGCCTTAGAATTCTTAAGATTTTCAGCAAATACAGATTTTTAGTATGGCTAAATTTTTTTACGCTTTAAAATAGTTTACAGTTGCCAACCATGTTCCCACACTTCATATCAAATTTTCTAAATTCTAAATTCTTCAGGTTTTGTTTAATGTTCTTTTCAAGGGAAAAGGCTATAGCAAGCACATTTTATTTGGGACATATGTACCTGGGTTGGAACAATAAGATATCATTATAGCCAAGGCAACCTTGAAGGCCCAGGAAGCTTGGAGAAGCTCCAAAGATGATGTGTGCTTGAAATCTCTGACTTAGTTCTGGGGAGATGTGCCAGGGGGGCAGATCTGGGGAGGATGTGGGGATGGATAGTTCTCGGATTGGAAGGATTATTACTGTAAAATTGTAGAACCCCTGAACTCTCATGTGTGCCTGTGTATGCTGTGCACATAAAAGCTTTCATTAAAGAACCACCTTATCTATACTAATATTGTTTGGAGAATTCTTTCCTCCATTTTAGGCATCACCACTCTTCCAGAAAAAAAAAAAGAACTTTCGTACTGCAAGGATATCAAATGGCTCTCCAGGAAGGCTCCCCAAAATACCTTTTCTAATAAAGAAACATGTTAATGTCACACTTTAGCTACTGGCAGTTCCTATTCCAGCTTTTGGATGCTATATCCATATAACTCTATTATAACCCTCCCCTCCACTTCAGCTAAATTCTTTGTTAGGGCACAAGACAGGGCATTATCCCTTCAAAAATTACTGTCCAGCTTTAAATTTCAGGGCTGTCACATGCAATATCTTGAATGCAGGGATTAGTAATGCTTCCCAGTGAGTTTCAGAGGCAATGCCATACAATTTTTATCAATAAAGATTTAATACAGCATTAAGAATCTTCTTAAATTTGTTTTCAAATAAAGGTAATAAATTTACTGGGATTTCCTCACATATCAAAGGCAAAATGAGGAAACTGTGTTTTTCCAAATTGCATTTCAACAGAAAATTAAAATATGACTATGCTTTAATATACAGCAGTAAATATCTTTTCTTCTATTTTTTTTTCAGACATGATTTATCATTCTCTCTAACATGGCCTAAAAGTTATTGAATTCTTCAGCATTTGACAAGAACAATCACTCCTCCAGGCTTCTGTACTCCAGCAAGTTGGCACAGATTCAGCTGGAGTAGGGCTTTACAGAGCACTGACTGCACACACAGAGCTAGTTTAGAATAGCTGGTGAATTTTAAATTTGCCCCACAGCTGACTGCACTAACTCACCCAAGAAATGATGCATTAGTCCTTCCCACAAAGGGAAAATGCTTCCGTAGCCTGCAGAACAAGGCTTGCAGATAGCAGTATTCCAGCCTGGGAGTTGGAACCTGGCAGGAAATAACCACTGGCAAGAAGGCAAAACCAGTCTGTATTCAAATGCAGCTCTTGCATTAAGAAATGCCCACAACACTGCCTTTCACCCACAGACTTTAACCTCTGCTCATCTCAGACATCAAGCTTGGACAGCCCGATTCTTTCTGGAGGTTTTCTATGCCATTTCAGAAACCACTGCTGAGTACAGAGAATTTCTATTACTGCTTTTTTTGCCCTGGTTCTTTTTTTGTCTTTACTACATTGTTTTTCTAAGTCTCCATATTTGATACAGAATCCATATATCTTTCTTACTTTTCCCCTTTCCTTTGGAACTTAAAAATTAAATGGTTCAACATACAGCACAGATTACAAGAATGAAGGCTGCTCCCCCTTCTTTACTTCTTTAGAGAGCAAGCACAGTCCTCAAATTCAGATACAAAAGCAACCTCAGGCATTAAGCAGATGGCACTACACATTCAGTGCTTACAGGACAGCTGTATCTCCTAAGATGAATACATCTTCTTCCCTTCACTACTCACTAGTCCCTTTTTCTTCCTTGTATAGGAAGCATCTGGATCTGACTGCTTGATGATCTTCAGTTATCCTTCTGGCTCTAACAATTAACTCTTTTCTACCTGGCGTCTTAAATTTTGTGAGACCCCTACAGGAGGATTTAATGTTTTTAGGCTGCCCCAGCCCAATGTTCAAAGGTTCTAAGGCTGGAAACAAAAGTTTCTAAACCCATCACAAAGACGAATTTAGACTTTTAAATCAGTTGCTAGAGCTGTTGATAATAGATATACTTAAGCATGGAGTTGAATTGTTTACAGAGTTTACATGAAATTGCAATTATCATGACTAGGTGTAGAGCCTGAAATGTAGATTCCTAGGATTTTCAGGCATGCATAAAAATGCCATGTCTTCAAATATATGTTCTCATATGGTTCTCTAAGAAATTTTCTCTCATTTATATAAAAATGTGCTTTGAATGACAGGGAGCCCATAAGAACATCAGTTAAGCAGATATCAAAAAAATTTCTAAAAAGATTCCTGTTTTTTAATATTTCTGTGACTTTGTGTTTATTCTACCATTTCACCATCTCTGGTTGATATTAGATTATCATTCCAAAAGTATATGAGAAAGGCATCTCAAACAATTTGACGTTGACAATGAAATATACTGAAATATATCATGGTAACCTGGTAATTGGATCTTCTAAAACGTGATTCTTCTGCATGCCAGTAAGAACTGATGAGAAAAAGAAGAGTGACAATACGTGCAGTTCAAATTCATGAAACTGGGATGAATTTCAGTGAACACTACTGCAAGAGCAGAGATTAACTTTCATATACCAGAGATCTGAAAAGATTAGCAGAGGTATGTGAGATAACTGTAGGCTGTGTTACTGCTTAATGTTGAAGAGAATGATTACATACTAAACCATTTAAAATTTTTGTTAATATTGACCAAAAATTGTAATTCCAACATAAATGCTCTCAGCCCATACTAGAGAAAGTAAAACACTATAATAACGTGCTGTTTTCAGACATACCTATGTGCAGTTCAATTTTGAATTTGGTGAAGCTGGTACAGTAAGCATAATTGTTTAGCAGGTAAAGGGTAGTTTGAATGGAGAAACAAATCCCCTCACTAGTCTTATGTCTAGAGTGACTTCTATCTTAGTTTACTTAAAGAATCAGAATCAGATATTGTCTATCCTAAGCAAATATAGTAATACAATCACAGTATCACAAAATCAAAATATTTGATTTTCTATCTGATGGACTTTCCCATACTGTCAGATAATGGACAGATAATCAAAACAGATGGATATTTCAGCACCAGTCACTAAAGAAGTCCTAAAAATGTGATCATGGAAGAGGTCCTGCTCATAGACACACACTTCAGCCCGTGTTTAGCTCTAAGTACAACTTTACATAGATCTCTGTGCAGCANTTGTTCATAGACACACACTTCAGCAGGACACTTCAGCCCATGTTTAGCTCTAAGTACAGCTTTACATAGATCTCTGTGCAGCAAGACCTTTAAACATATCTTTGTCTTTAAATATGTTTCTGAACCATAGCCAACTAGCAGAAAGCATCTGTTTTCTGATGCTGCCTCAACCCTGTCTAGCTCCCATATTTTCTGTTTAACATAGGAAATTTAAGTCTACACCCAGATTGTTTTCTGAATTTAATTGTTACCACGCTGCAGATGGTTAATGATGCAATTCATATGAGCAACATTCCACCAATTGATGCATTTCTTAAACTGTATGCACTTTAGATCAGATTGTTGCCTAGGCTGAGAGATCTGTGATCCTGGTTCAGGCTGGGAAAAAACCTCTATAGCCTGAAAAGTAAATAGTAATAGGAAAATAGGCATTGGTACTACTAGCATGCTCTCATGGTATATGTGATGACAACCTATTCATCAAGGAATCATAAGAGTACCTGGGAACTTGACAGGGTTGGGGAGGTTAGTTAAATAAATGATGTTAACTAAATGAAATAGTTTATTTTACATTTACTTGTAAAAAGAAGACAAAGGCAATCAAAAACTCCAAGGGGCAAATGTCTGAGACTATAATGATGGATTAAAGATGGTCAGATTGGCAGATGAGTTATAAACTGTCGTTGATGGAGCCATGACAATTTCTTCTGCTGAGAACTTTTTCCATATAAGATCCTGATTATAAGATCAAAAGAATTAGAAGAACTGTTAGGTTTAGTTTTAAATTGAAGTGGCAAATGTTATGATATTCATGGTATGGATCAAGTAGCCAACCTCCATACAGACCTTTTTATATGTTAAAAATTTTATGCATTATATGCAGATAAGTACTGCCAGAAGCACTTTCTATTACCAGATACTACTGTAATAAAAGATAGGGATAGAATCTGGAAGGAGACATTCATCATATTTCTTTCTTGAATTAGTTAATAAAAATTCTTTTAATAAAGCACTGCATACCAAGAGGGCTAAGCTTTTACATTAGCAGCATTGGTACTTTTTATCAGGACCTGTTTAAGAAAAGGCATTATTTCTCTTCCTAATTATTTCCTATTAATATTGCTAATATCATTGTACAGTTTTTTAACAGAACTCTCCTTGATGAATTTTAAAAGGAGGAATGAAACTGCAGGCTGAAGTTCTTTGTAGCTAGCTTTCATTTGAAGTGGAAATGATGGATTTTTGTTGATCTCATTCTCTTCATTCTTGTGGTGGTAGAGAGTCACTTCTAGGGGGGCTGCATGAAATACAGCCATTACTTTTGGCCCAAGACCACTATCTCTATATTGATATTATTCATTTGCACAATTAATTACACTGAAGTGCTGGGATTTTTAACATAAAGGTGTTAAGGTGGAATAAGGTGACAACAAAAGGCTATGAGAAGTAAGCCCTCCAGATGTTTCAAGTAGCAAGAAGTCTAAGCCCCTGAGCTTACTCAAGAAAGCCTTTTTAACATGCTTTTTAATACATCTCCACAAGGAGAGGTCTATTTAAGACTGTCTCCTGTGGGAAGGGGCCTCCACGCAGCAGGGGAAGGACTCAAAACCATTTCCTGTAGCTGAAGACTATGGTGACACAAGTTGTCCCCTTGCAGTCCATAGATGGGACCCCACAGGAACAGGGGAAGGACTCAAAACCCATTATCCCCTGTAACTGTGGTGCAGACCACGGTGCAGCAAGTGTCCCATTCCATGGAAGACCTCATGGAGCCCAGGTGCCCCCACGGCCTCCAGTCCTGGCCCAAATAGAGGAGGGGCAGGGCCAGTCCTGAGGTCGACGTGCAGCAGTGAGAGAGAGAGAAATCTCCAACTATGGCAAATCAGAGCTGTTGACCCAGAAATAATAGAAGAGAAACTTTACAGTGCTGCAGAATTGCTTCAGAAAGAAGAGACTTTCTCCTCCTGGACTGATACAGAGGAGAGATGCTTTTGTAAATACCTAAGATCTTCTTTATAAGATAAGAAAGCTCAATTAGAATTATTGTATATATGTTATTCTTTAGTCTTTATCTTGCTAGTAATAAATCTTAATATTATTCCCCCATGTCAAGACTCTCTTTTGTCTGTATAAAACCTCTCTCAACTTGTAGCAATTGTGTGTGGGGAGTTTGAAAAAATTGGTCCTGAGTAAACCCATGACATTAAGCCACATTAAAGCAGAGCCATTGTCCCTTTCTTTTGGAAGCTGGAACATTTTAAAGTTGAAACCAAAATCTTAATTGTAAGTTTTGGAAAACATATGAGGTGTAAATACATAACTGAAACAACCCTGTGTCAAAAGCAGCAAAGAAATCAATTTGCATGTCTTTCCCTGAAAATGGTAAAATACATTAGAAAATTACAGAAATGCAGGTAATGAGGCTTCTGACACATTTCCTGTGGATCAGAAAGCCAAAAAAGCTCTGTAAGATTTCCTTTGAGAATGTTTCCTAATTTGCCAAGAGTTACAAATGGAAATAAGGATGCTCATCTTTGTAACATAGCTAAAACTATTGAAGTCTTGAGAAACAAGATAGAGCAGCAACACTCATGTTCCTGTATTTTTCCATTAATTATTCCCTAATTACTAATTATTAATTTGTGCAATAAGTTAGCTTTAGCCACAACTCCATGTAGCCTGATTAATTACCTCTTTTTGTATCACTATATTTTTTAAGAAAGTATATAGCTGCCATAAACCAGACTGGATATGAGAGATTCAGATTATACACATTACTGTATGTGATCCATGAGATATGGAGATAAAGCTGGAGTTGACCTATATTAACAAGAAAGAAATTACTCATAAAACCTCCTATTGAGATCAGTAGGAGCATTGCCCAAGTAATGATTTTTAGTTCAAACTTAAGCTGGAATTTTCCCTTTAGCTGCTCTTATATATATTGCTGGCATCAGAGGTAATTCCAGTCTTCCAATCCTTACCTTCTAGTTTGTAGTAGCACAGGAGTGGTCGTAAATGTTAGCTGCCAAGTCCAAGTCAGTCAATTGTTCTCAACACAGTTTAGCTAATTAAAATTTCATGCTGTCTACCACAATGCTCATTATCTAATCCTAATGAGAACTGGGAGGAACGTTTGTAATGATATATTAATGTATCAATAACAAACAGCACACTTGCCATATATTATTTCTAACATATTTTTAAGCCATTACTGTATGTCAGTAAGCTTATCAAGTTTATCTTGTTTCATTATTCTGATGATTTGTGCAACATCAAAGCATAATTGTAAAAGCCTATAATTTCTTTGTATTTCAGAATTATACATTTTACCGTATTGCTAATAATTCCTCATTAGTCATCAGTTCTTTACTTTCAGAGATCAGGGAGAAAGCAGGCCCTTATTTTCAGCATGTTAATGACTACATTCAAGTAGGAAAGGAAGCTTTAAAGATATGGTTATTTATTTTATTTTTTCACAATGAGAATGATAAAAAAATGAGATAATAATGTTGAAAAAGCAAGGCTTAAAATTAGAAAATACTATAAATAAAGCTGTTTGTTTAACATTAACTCAGGGTTCTTTTCTATTGGCATTATCATAAAGTCATTAATTATGTGATCCTAACCTGAATTTTTATCTTCAGAGACACTGTCTGAACAAGGTAGCCAATGCCCAGAAAATAGTTGTGGGTGTCCACTTAGTCATAAAATGACTAAGACCTTCTTCTTACTTTTTCAAACTATAAAATTTAAAAATGTGGGACTCAAGGGAGCTAAAAGGCCAAACTAGATAAAATTATTGGATAGGATTGCTTTGCATAAAAATTGTTTATTTGAAAAAAAATTCTTGTAAGATCATTACCATTATTTCCATAAATAATAAATCCAGAGAGAACTTTTTCTTTCTGATGTAGCTGAAGTCTTTCGTTGTGAGCCACTCAGCAATTCATCACGCAATTTTATAATTTCAGTTTTATATCAAGACTGAAGCAGCAATCTGTTTTTCAACAGGCTTTATTCCTACAGTTAAGGCAGTGTAATGCCAATTTAGAAAATGTATTTTGTATCATCATCTGTTACAGATTATCATGTGATTCAAAGCAAGTCACTTAAACCAGACTTTTGAGAGGAAAGATGTTCCTCATTTTCTCAGTGCTTATCTTGTCACAGCAAAGTTTTCATTATTTAAAATGCATCTTCAACTGAAACTAATAAAAGTTGGACTGTGAAAAAAAAAAAAGCAAAAGTGTATAAAAATCTGTATGTAGAGAATTCAAAATGGGCAAAAGAAATCTGAAATCTGGCTTTTCTTAAAGTTTATTCAGTTTTATTTAAAAACAAATAAAATAGAAAATGCAAATATCCTCATGTTGAGCCACTGGAAAACAACAAAAAGAGTTGGAATGCCAGCAATCAAGTGACAATTACATTCAAATTACTACTCATGTTTCAAATGGTTTATGGCTAAGTCCAAGCTGGGTTATTTGCCTGAAGGATACAGGGAGCTGCAGGTGATAACCTTCAGATTTTCCACTCATTTTATATACTAAGCTCTTTTTTTCTGCTGTTACAATCCATCCATTCTGATCACATCCTGTATCAAAAGTAAAAATACCAAATTGAACTATTTATCCTCCTGTTGCACTTCCTATGCAGAATGACCCACATGCAATTTCTCATATTATTTTGGCACTAGAATTTGTTAAAATTATTCAACAATCAATTTTCATTTCTTCCCTTGAATAGTACATTTAGGGCATTCAGGCATTTTATCCCAATGCAGATCTTCAGTGTTCTTTTGTCTCTTATTTTTCTTATGATCTGGGATTTCCCCCCCATTTTTCCCATTCTCCTACAGCCTAATGAGAGGAGAGAGAGACCATGTCACTGATGCTTGCTCAGATGATTTAACAGAAACAAGGGGAGAGGAATTTCTCTCTATGTAATGTGTCCCTTTGAAAATAACAAAATCTGGTCATCTTTACTAAATTGCAGGACTTTAAACTGGTGTTTTCAACTATATTGCTGTGCAGATTAGCTCCTTCAACAGTGAAGTGAGATGGAACAATGATTTACAGTGAAACTGAAAAATCTGGTATGAAGAACTGCTCAGAGACTTTGGATCTTTTGAGCAGCAAAGGTATTTATTCCAACGTTGGGAGCAAGCCAGCTCGCGCTGGACAAACTTGCTCAAAGGTATTGATGCAAAGCAAGGTAATTTATACAGTCTACATTCATGATTACAACATCTAATCATGCATATTGATAATAGGCAGAGTCTATTTTCAATGATATCTATCTATAATATACATAGATAATATATATTTATATCTGTATCTATAATGTATCAATGACCAGCACCAAGCAATTAAAAGTGACAATGAATGACACTGTGTGCCATAGAATAAAAGAAGTTGATGATCTGAGCCTGAATTTCCAATGTTCTTTGATGCCTGCCCTGAGAATGTGCAAATAAATAGCGCGGGCATTTAGATCTGATCAGCAGGAGTTCATACTTCAGTGTTTACTCAGACAAAAGGTCCTTCCTCTATTTCATGTCTTGTGGCATTTGTTATCACCATCCATGATTCAAAAACTCTTTGATAAAATTTCCCACTAAACCGGGCTATGAGGGCAGGTAAACAGGTTTGTTTCAGTTACTGTATCGTTGCAAATGACAAGCTAAATTAAGGGCCATTTATATTATATGCTTAACAAGAGGGATACTGATATTCAGCTACATTATCTGATAGCTTCTGGAGATCTCCAGAAGGCAAAAGACAAGAATAATATAAAGAGATCATTTTGTGTTGCTTCTCTGCAATGGTTAAGCTGAAATGGCTGATCAATGATAAGTAAATATGATAGAGGAATTATTTTAACATTTTATATATATGAAAACAAACAAAATGAATGAAAGTATATCTCTTGCACTGATTTAGCCAAGACTTTTACTTCCCTTACCAGCTTCACTGGACATGATTCACTTTATAGATAGCTTTGGTGAGCTGACTCAGGCTCAGCTATGCATCCCAGCACAGCTGGGGAGGGAAGAGAGAATGGCAGTGTCAAAAGGAAGAGGGAGACAAAAAGAGGGTAAAGGAAGGCAGAACAACAGGATTTTCCCTTTTACTGGAAGGGCTGTTAGCTTAGATCAGCTTTCCTGTAAAACTAAATTTAAAGAAGTGTATTATCTGAAAGGCATGAAGTACATGCCTTAAAGCCAAATGGAAGTTAACTATACGTTTCACCAATTCATTTGTCAGCCTCTATCTTCAGAGACAACAGCTGTTTCTTTAAGCTTTGCATTTCGGTGTTAAAAACCCTTTTTTGCCCTCAGGTTTGCCAGCAATTTAGAAGTATTTCAGCAGTGAATTCACTGCAGGCTTTTATTTTGCTTGCAGTGGTGGTGCTGAACTTTGGAATGCGGGCATTGGCCCGTGGGAATGTTCCTGATTCTGCTCTACAAAGCTGCAGAGCCACATCTGGAGGTCAGGAACATCATGTACTGACTAACAACAAACTCAGAGTTAGCACACAGGTAAATTCCGTGGTGGCAGTCAAGGCAAAGATGAGAAGACCTGAGACCATCAGAGATGGTACAAACACTGCAGAGAGCCTCACAGTTTAAGGCAAGGTGTTTTGGAGAAAGATCATGTAAATGACAAGTAAGTAGGAGAAGAGACCAAGTTCAAAGGAAATGGGTCAAGGGTTTTGAATAAAACTGATGTAAATATTAGTTGGTGTGTACAATATATGAACTGAAAAGAAAGGTAGTTTTTCTTGAGGTCGAGAAATACTTTTTGTGTGCAGTATTTCTTGTCATGGAGCTGCAGATATATTTAAATTTTGCTCTTACTGGAAAACATATAAGGAGAGACAAGGCAGTATCAGCATCCACGTTTTTATTGCGACCAGTGCTTTCTCAGCAACCTGAACCATCACACTCATGCCCTCAGAGAGGCAAATTTAATCCACTGTTCTCAGATTGCTTGTTTTCAAACACTGTGGTCATAAAGTAAAAGCAAGTGATTATTAAGAAAGCTGATTAATCAATTGGTACATGTTTATGGGAAGACTCATTTAACCTGGCACTCACAACTGTAGCTGGATTGCAGGTTTCAGAGCTCAGGGAGCAATATGCACAACAAAGTGAACTAAGCAGTTTGCTTGCTTGTGTCCACATTAAAGTAACATTATTAGGAATAATTAAGAGTGCTTAAAAAAAACCAAGTGAGATTTGTTTTTCTTTCTGCTGCATCAAAATTAATAATCTTATAATAACAGTTTCCAGCCATATAAGTCATTACTAAGTAACAAGTGTGTGGCAAAAAACCTGACACCTTATTACATTTCTCCAGCATTGTGGTTTCCATCCTTTCTTTGAAATCCATACCTTTCATGTACAGTTCATTAAGACGGATCAAAGCCCGTATCTTTGTAATAAAGTCAATTTTTCCTTGTAATCATTTGTAGATGTTTCACTTCATGTAATATTTTGGATGTTCTTTATCCTGACATCTCATTTCCAATGTGTGGCTATGGTCAGAGAACTGACATTATAGAAATTATATCTTGGTTTACTGCATTTCTTCTCTCTCTCAGTGACATCCATAGCAAGTTTCTTACTTTGGAAGTCAAAGCAAGATTTTTATAACTGCCAATTTTCAAACTGTTGCCTGAAAAATCAGCTGTTTGGCAGACTGCAATATCCGCTAGAACAAAGCATTTCAAAATAATTTTCAAAAGTAATTTCTAGACTTGTAATTAACATATTGCATGTGCAAGTCTTAATAATGACCTCTCACTAAGCAGCAAGGTGTATGGTGTCCTGCATTCTATATAGGAAAAATCTGCTTTGCACACCAGAAAGATGGAAACCTGGCTGTTCAGCCTCTACATCTGGCTCTGATTCAGCTCTGATTCCCGATGAAGGTGGTAGCTCAGTAAAT
Organism: Pachyramphus minor; assembly: GCA_013397135.1. Classification (NCBI taxonomy): domain Eukaryota; kingdom Metazoa; phylum Chordata; class Aves; order Passeriformes; family Tyrannidae; genus Pachyramphus; species Pachyramphus minor. Next base: position 35,825 of record VYXB01010829.1, read on the forward strand.
CCACATCTTTTAGTGTGGAATTTCAGTGGGGTTTGAGGATATGATGAATGTCCTGAACCAACATCTTTGGTAATGGAAAATAAAAAATACTTTAACTGGGTAAGGTGAGGTCAAAAGTCTATCTTCTGATAGCAGAATCAGCAGACATCACTCTGGAGGTTAAGTTGATGATGATTAGGAAAAATTATAGAAAACTGAAAAATATGGGGATTCCTGCTCTTCCAAAAAATTCTTAGCTACAGACTAGTTTTGTTACCTGCTCTGGTGGGTATCACTCTTGATCTCCTTGTCCCACATATTTCCTGTTAATTTCAGTGGCACTACTGAGAAGTATAACACTGCAGCTCTGCATTAGAAAAGATAAGCATAGGCTTGATTCCTTCTCCATTCTATCATTTAAAATTATTTAAACTTTCATCATTAAGAAAGAGGAAAAAATCTTTTCAGGCAGAGACTGAAAGACAAGAGAAGTTTTGTTACTGCAAAATCCAATACTTATTTACTAGATGTATGTCATAGGTTTACTTGCTCTAAAAAACCAAGTGAGATTTGTTTTTCTTTCTGCTGCATCATTATGAAAGAGGGATGTTGAATGAGGGAGGGAGAGTGTGGCTCTTTTTGCTGGGGTGATTGACACACATAAAGAACTAACTAGCAGGCCTGCATTCCAGACCCATGGCTGTCAGAACACTGAAGGGGGAGAGGTGAGGGTTTTTTCCCTCTCCTTGGGAAACAGCAGGCACTTCACTTTTGCCCTGATTCAGGGAGGGTTTGTGTATGGAAAGGCTCCGAGTTTGCTTTGTTTTTGGCCGGGTCATCTGGCTGCTTCTGGCCTCAGCTCTCCTCTGTTCTCCCATGCCCTGTCCTGCCCCCAGCCCAGAGTTGTTCAGAAATGTATTATTAATTCTTATTGTTTGTTTGGGAAAAAAAATTGGTCTTCTCTGAGGTTAAGAGCGATCCATCCTTTAAAAGAAAAATTCAATCCCATTTTCAAATCAGATTAAAAAAAACCAAAACAAAGCACTGAAATGTTAGACTTTAGAACTGAGACTAACATAATCTTATTTGTAGAAGTTAAGAGATGAGAAATAGCAGGTCAACCAGATCAGGATAATGATTCCAGAAACACATATAGGTTGGACAAGCATATTTTGCAGCTTTTGAAGACCTATCAAATGGTATTCAACTAGACACCAACCCAAAACTATTTTTTTGATAAGGGGCTCTTTAATCCTCCCTCTAGGCAGCTGGATGTCTCACCTGAGGAATTTTCTTCTCTCTTTCTTGTGACATTCCCCTTAAATTCAAGGGGATGAAGACAAGAAAATACTCAGACTTCAAAATTAGAGCTATCATGGTATCTACACATCCAGGCACTTGATCTATGTCTTCAGAAACTGGTGGAGTTTTCCTATAGCTGTATCACGACTTCTAGTTTTTTTTGGACAGACCAATCCGTTGTAACAAATAGTGATAATTTTCAGAGGACTGGGCAGCTCTCTTTTTTTCTATCAGTGACTCCCTGCACAGTCAAACAAGAACAATATTGTGCTTTGCCCGAAACCAATTTTAGATTTCCTGTACTAAAATAAGGTCCCCACGGTCCACTACTGAGGCCCGGTCAGAGCACTGAAGCCCACTGTACTTCAGTTTAAAGCACATCAGACATATCCACATCTCATGAGAATGAGGATGGAATCACATGTCATTTGTAGGAACAGCTGGGAAAAGAAGTGGACATGAATTTCATTAGTAGATCTGTAGAGAAATAAATACAATTTTATGCCCTATTTTAATGATATTCAGAAATGTACAGATGAATGTTGAAAAGCAAAATAAGGGTATTAGGATTTATTTCCAGACTTTCTGTTCAATATATTGTGTGCCATCACAGATTATATTTTATTATACACACATGCAGTTTTAGAACATGGTTTTCTATATTTCTTGAAAATGGGAGACAGCTCCTTCTAGGTTATTACTTTATTGATATAGTGCCATAATTGCACACAGCAAATGTCCATAAAGTCTTGTTTCAATAGACCTTTTTCACTGTGGCTTTTTTCTCTCATGATTTCCTCACTTCATGCTTACCTAATGGTCTTTTCTCTGAACACAAACCTTTGATAATCAAGGCACTAAATACCATGTGTTTAACTCATGTCTTTTTTGTTGAAAAATATCTTTTTTGGGATGCCTCAAGGAAGAGGCATAAGAGTTTATTCCTCTACTGCATTATTGTTTATTGATCCCTGACCCACTTAGTTCAATCAAATTCAGTCCACAGTCTTTATAACAAATCTAAGGAGGACCCCTTGGGAGAAGAGAAGAGTTGCTTTTGGCAGAATCCTGTGTGCTCTTCAGTATTTTATGAAGCAAAAGGATTAGGCTAAACATATTGAGCATTCCACGTATTTCAGTCTAGTCAAAGCAAACGTAACCTACTTGTTGAGTCATTATACAATGTGCTTTCATAACCATGATGACTTAAACGCTTGACCCATCAAGAAATAAAAGCAGTCTCAAGTGATAGGACTGTTCAAGCAGCATCATGGCATAAGTGAAAGTAATTGCAGCTTCCAGAGCTACCAAGTGTGGCTCAATAACCTAAAGACTTCAGTCTGTGGAGAAAAACCAGAAGGTAAGTCAGAAAACGTCTGGCAATAATTTAATTAAGAGAGCATCATAAAAGAAAGCATAAACCCAATCAAACTATGGCAGAAGGATTTAGCTATTATATAGAGCTCATATTAATAACAGACCATTAGAATATTAATTAATAAGCTTTCATTAAAAGAAGAGGAATAAAGTTATTAAACATGCTAACTAATGGACCATTAAAAGGGTGATTGGGGTTCGTGGATTTGTAGTGAATTTGGCATATTTGCATTATATGACACTGATCCTTTGCCTCCTCTAGAATCAAAGTTTGTATTCTATCTTGCTGTCATTACACATGCAGAGCTAGGAATTCGACTTGATGACCCTAGTGGGTCCTTTCCAACTCAGGATATTCTATGACTCTTCTGTTCTCACCTGCCTGAGGAATCTACTCTTCACTGTGATACCTAAGGAAGTTGTGAAACGTATTTTGTAAATACACTTACCAAAACTCCCTGATACCTGTGCATTGTCATCACCTTGCAGCCAGCAAACATTTGCTCCAAGCTCTTGCTCGTTAGTACTGCCATGGAACTCCTCCTTCTGTTGAACATTGGTGTGGAGTGACCAGCAAAAAGCTATGGATGAACCACACAGGTATTTGAAGAAAATATGGCAATTCCTGGCTGGGCAGAGGCTGAGATGAACAGAATAGTTTTCACTTGCTCCCCTTATGCTCCAGCTGTAAATTGTCCATGGCCTCTGAAGAATAATTTCTCTGATATTATCTCAATTGTTGAAAATGTCTGCCATGAATTCTCTGAAAAGCCTTGTAATTTCATAGAGTGCTTGTTGCTCTTCCCACAACTCTTTTCTTTAATGTCTAATAACTAAATAAGTGTCATCAGGTGTATGGACATAGCTCCCACTGGCTTTGAAAGTCAATAAAGAAGGGAAATTTAGCTTCATCTATGTAAATGAGCCTTTGTCATGCTATATAATACTGCAGACACTAAAGAGGTTGTGCTAGAGGAACTCTATGGGAGGCAATTTTGCTTAATGTAAGAAAGAAAAACAACAGAAATTATGAGGAAGGGAACATGAATGCATATTTACCCCTTTAAAAGGTTGCAACCATAAAGCCTGTGTTTAATTAAAAACCTAGATCTAAAGAGCAGTAAGCCAAGCATTAAAATAAAGTTTATTTGGCAGTAAAATGATGAACTTCAGGAGTGCAGTGAACTGTGTGCCTTTTATATACATATTAATCAAAATACCTTTTGGTTAAACTAATGTTCAAGGTATGACTCAAAGACTCAAAAGCAGAAAATGACCAGGATAGGCCAGAATGAATGATTTTTGGGTACTAAAACCTAGGGTTCAGGACATTACATAGACCAATTCAGTACCTGTAGTGTCACCTAAAGACTGAGGAAAATAGCTTGACTACTAAAAGAGACTTTTCATTAAAGACTATATTATAAAGATATTTATTATAAATTTGGTATTTTCCCTGTTTCTTACCTTTAAAGAAGCATCCCGCAGCAAGGTTTTGACATCAGACCATCAGTTTCCTGAGTAGGTTGAAAAAATAACGTTTACCATAACCATCATGTTTACCAGAGAAGAGAAACCTCCAGTTGCTTTTGGTTTATCAAAAGACAAAATAGTTGATGACATTTATTTTGTGTGTACTTTCTTGTCCTTCTCACCCACCCTCATGTCTTGTTCCTGGATACTTAAATATACTGTTTTGTGTACTTTTCCACAGGCACTCATCTGTGATCTCTGTCAGAGAATAGCAATTTAAAAGGCAATCTCCTCTGATAGCCTTTTATATATTCTTTCTAACATGCAAGCATTGAATGAAGGTGTCAATGCCATTTACATGCCTAGCTCTTGTTGTGGATTCAACCTTGCTTTTGGAAAGAAGTTGATATAGTACTGAGATGTCTTAAGTAAAGTTGTATCCTGCTCTCCCATCTTTCTTCCACAATAATACTCTATCCCAATTAGAGAAACAATCTGGATTGTTGTCCTCTGATGGACAGGACTCCTGCCATTTTCTCTTTAAAATGCTGGAAGACATTTATTCTTACAGACTTCTCTGTGCACAAGATATACTTAACTGGTAGTTGGAATAGAATAATTTACATGTGTTCAAAGGCAGTGAAGCATGTGGGTGAGCATTCCCTTCAAAGTTCATGTCAGCTGATAGACAAATATCTTCAACAGAAATAATGGTCTGGATGCATTTACAATCAATTGCTGCTTCTTTATACTTGCTGCACTTGCCTGAAAAGTCTGTAGATTAGATGTCTGTTAATTGAACATTCAGAGGGGATTTTAATTTGGCGTCAACATTACTGACATATCAGATGGTAATTTAAGCACCAATACATTTGGGAATAGTCAACAATTAGTAAATATATGTCTAATTATACCGTTGTAAGAAGCAGTTTGAAGAAAATTTTAAATTACTTCCTGGTTATTCTTTAGTTTTTAATCTTCTATACCTGTAACAGGAACACCCTAACTTGTTTCTCCATCTCAAGTTTAGAAGATTTAGTCCTGATGTTATTTTTAGGGTTGCCAAAAAAAAAACCAAAAAAAGATAATTTTATACCATTTTTTTCTCATAAGGTTTAAAAAAAAATCACTTTTGATTATGTTTTGGAGGAGAAGAATAAGACATCTTTCTGCATAGAATTTTTGGTGTTTGGAGTTTTCATTCATATTGGGAAAAATCAAGATGTTTCCTAAGTATAAAACATACAACAGTTGTTCTGCCCCCAACTTCTTTCATGGACTGTGTTATTTCATGGTTTAGGAGCAGTACTCCCCAATTTAGTGTTCCCACTGAAACTCCAAACTACATGCTGCTCACTCACTCTCCTCCCTTTTCCACTCCCCAAACATGTTGTTGTCCAAATACGTAGGAAAAATAGCTTAGCTGGCAAATCAGTCTCTGGAGAAAATGGCAGAAGGACACATGAGCTACAAATCCCAAAGGAAACTGTAATAGTGAGTCCAAACATATAAAAGGAGCCTATCAATGCTGAATAAAACATTTTCAACTGCTATAATTTACTTTCACAGAAGCGCTGTCTCTTGTGCGAGTAAATAATCTTTTACAATAAACTCCAGATGTCACCCAGATAATGGCTTCCAAAAGAGAAGTGATTGTTTTTCAATGCAGACACTCCCAGGTTTTATTGGATCCTGACATTTTCAAGTATGCTCCAACTCCAAATTTTTGTACTGTATTCCCATTAAAACTTTGACAGTCATGATTTTCCTTTACATTTTTAGTTCTTTGGTCTAAACAATTATAGGTCCTCATAAGCTCAGAGGACAGAATCCTGAAAGAGCTCTAATTAGAACAATCTTGTCCTTTTATTAATTTAAAAGCCCAAACAGCAGTCTATCATCTTATTCAAAGCACATCATGTATGGAAAAAACTTGGTGTTAACAGGTTCTGTTATTATTATATTAAGACAGTCACAAATTAATAATATTTTCTACCAACTATTAGCACAAAAATTCCAGTATAAAATTGAAAATTATACATGGACTAGTACATAACTTTTCATATCATTCTTGTTTTAGCAGTCATCCACCCATCCACTTCAAAATGCAAAACCATTAATGAAATGAAAACTAAATTTATTAAAATACTGTTTAATTTAAAACAGCCCCACATCCAAGTTGTACAAAGGAAAATCTCTTTTATCCCTTGCTTTGATGAATCTGCTCTGTGATCTTGTGCTCTTCTAAAAATGATCAAATTGAGCAGAGAACCCCATGAATCCTAACACAGCACTCTGAGTGATGTCCTTAATGAATACAGCATGAGGTACTTAGGCCACCTTTAGGACAACTCCTTCCATCTAGCTACTTGTCTCTTCAAACAGCTGTTTAGCCAAGATACACTGTGGGTCAGCTGTTGAAACACTCATCTAGTAACAGCTCCTTCTATGAAGCAAATTAAATTTGCACATTTTGCCGTGTCTGAAAGAGCAAGAGTTTGGTCTAGTAGAAAAGAGTTTGGTTTATTTGTTTTAAAATTATTTTATTCTATTTGTTGGTACTATTATTCTGATAGTTTTTTGGAGGAAAATTGATGGGAAAGAAAGAAGAAGCCAGGCAAAAATCAAACGCCACGTGAAAATAATATGGGCTATAAATAATAATTTGAAATCATTTTCTCTCCTGTAATTTGTGTGGTCTGTAGCATATAACTGCAAATCACTTCACAGATGCTTTCATGCTACCATCAGAGGTGAAGCAACAGCATATTCCACCATCTACTTCTTATTGTGCATATTCCACCATCTACTTCTTATCATTTCTCCTTCCATATAACCAGTTTTACTGTCCCTTCATTTGAAACTTCACTCACTTGGACTAAACAGGTTCTGCACCTTGGAACAAGGTATTCTCCCCTCAAAAAAGGAAATGTGATAGTATGATCATATGATCACGCAGCTGGCACTTCGCAATTCTTACTGTCTTGATTTTACAATGAAATTAACATTCTGACATGAACTTTGGGTTTCCAGTAAAATGTAGTAGTAGCATTTCAGAGGTACTAGAGAATCATAAAAAATAGAGACAAGCTCTATTACATGAAATTCCCTCTGAAGTTACCTCATGTTTTGTCTGTTGAATTTTTAAGACTGTTGCTTCAGCAGTCCTGCAATCAGCTGAAAATCGCTATAATATTTGGGGAAGTTTTACATTTTGTGCTGCTATTGAATTTCATGCGTACAACTGAATTTCCTTTATTGTGAAGCTACCACAGCACATTATGGGTAATCAATATTTAAAACATTCAGTAAAATATCGTGTATATCTTTTTCTTTGTGCTGCCTCCCTTCTTTTTTGTAATGGTACCTTTTTCACGAGAGATAAAAATATTCAGCCCTCCTTTTAATGCGTTCAGAGAAAGAGTTTTCCATTTATCAAGAAGAAAGCTTTTGGAATCTATGCAAAAATTATATGGGGGGAGATCTGTTCATTAAACTGTGAAAGAAGTGCAAGAGGTGATGTATTCTCTGGTGCACCGTTTTCCACATGTACTTTCAGATGGGTCAAGAGTCATTGTTACTCGAACTGTAAGGAGTCAGATTAGAAAGACAGGGAGTAAGGATGGTAACCCACCAGATGCTGTTGGTGTTTCTGGAGACAGGGTCATTGCATTACCTCAACTGCCATTTGGTCCCTCCTCTGCAATGTTTTCACTTAAAACATCTGCAGACTTTTTCTGTGAAGAGAAATGTAAACATACAATTAAAATGTAAACTGTATTAATAGTTTAGAAGTGATGCTAGAAATCAATAAATAATAAAATGTGGTATTGTATATACCTTCTCAATTAATTTCCTGATTTATAAGTGAATCCTACTGGCTCTAGCAAGCTTATAAATTATGGAATAATAGAAGCATTAAGTTTGGAAAAGACCTCTAAGATCATNGGACAGAATCCTGAAAGAGCTCTAATTAGAACAATCTTGTCCTTTTATTAATTTAAAAGCCCAAACAGCAGTCTATCATCTTATTCAAAGCACATCATGTATGGAAAAAACTTGGTGTTAACAGGTCCTGTTATTATTATATTAAGACAGTCACAAATTAATAATATTTTCTACCAACTATTAGCACAAAAATTCCAGTATAAAATTGAAAATTATACATGGACTAGTACATAACTTTTCATATCATTCTTGTTTTAGCAGTCATCCACCCATCCACTTCAAAATGCAAAACCATTAATGAAATGAAAACTAAATTTATTAAAATACTGTTTAATTTAAAACAGCCCCACATCCAAGTTGTACAAAGGAAAATCTCTTTTATCCCTTGCTTTGATGAATCTGCTCTGTGATCTTGTGCTCTTCTAAAAATGATCAAATTGAGCAGAGAACCCCATGAATCCTAACACAGCACTCTGAGTGATGTCCTTAATGAATACAGCATGAGGTACTTAGGCCACCTTTAGGACAACTCCTTCCATCTAGCTACTTGTCTCTTCAAACAGCTGTTTAGCCAAGATACACTGTGGGTCAGCTGTTGAAACACTCATCTAGTAACAGCTCCTTCTATGAAGCAAATTAAATTTGCACATTTTGTCATGTCTGAAAGAGCAAGAGTTTGGTCTAGTAGAAAAGAGTTTGGTTTATTTGTTTTAAAATTATTTTATTCTATTTGTTGCTACTATTATTCTGATAGTTTTTTGGAGGAAAATTGATGGGAAAGAAAGAAGAAGCCAGGCAAAAATCAAACGCCACGTGAAAATAATATGGGCTATAAATAATAATTTGAAATCATTTTCTCTCCTGTAATTTGTGTGGTCTGTAGCATATAACTGCAAATCACTTCACAGATGCTTTCATGCTACCATCAGAGGTGAAGCAACAGCATATTCCACCATCTACTTCTTATTGTGCATATTCCACCATCTACTTCTTATCATTTCTCCTTCCATATAACCAGTTTTACTGTCCCTTCATTTGAAACTTCACTCACTTGGACTAAACAGGTTCTGCACCTTGGAACAAGGTATTCTCCCCTCAAAAAAGGAAATGTGATAGTATGATCATATGATCACGCAGCTGGCACTTCGCAATTCTTACTGTCTTGATTTTACAATGAAATTAACATTCTGACATGAACTTTGGGTTTCCAGTAAAATGTAGTAGTAGCATTTCAGAGGTACTAGAGAATCATAAAAAATAGAGACAAGCTCTATTACATGAAATTCCCTCTGAAGTTACCTCATGTTTTGTCTGTTGAATTTTTAAGACTGTTGCTTCAGCAGTCCTGCAATCAGCTGAAAATCGCTATAATATTTGGGGAAGTTTTACATTTTGTGCTGCTATTGAATTTCATGCGTACAACTGAATTTCCTTTATTGTGAAGCTACCACAGCACATTATGGGTAATCAATATTTAAAACATTCTGTTCATTAAACTGTGAAAGAAGTGCAAGAGGTGATGTATTCTCTGGTGCACCGTTTTCCACATGTACTTTCAGATGGGTCAAGAGTCATTGTTACTCGAACTGTAAGGAGTCAGATTAGAAAGACAGGGAGTAAGGATGGTAACCCACCAGATGCTGTTGGTGTTTCTGGAGACAGGGTCATTGCATTACCTCAACTGCCATTTGGTCCCTCCTCTGCAATGTTTTCACTTAAAACATCTGCAGACTTTTTCTGTGAAGAGAAATGTAAACATACAATTAAAATGTAAACTGTATTAATAGTTTAGAAGTGATGCTAGAAATCAATAAATAATAAAATGTGGTATTGTATACACCTTCTCAATTAATTTCCTGATTTATAAGTGAATCCTACTGGCTCTGGCAAGCTTATAAATTATGGAATAATAGAAGCATTAAGTTTGGAAAAGACCTCTAAGATCATGGAGTCAACTGTCAACCCAGCACCACTGCATTTACACTAAACTGTATCCCCAAGTGACACATCCACTCACTTTTTTAAACACTTCCAGAGATGAGGTAATGCCATTTTCTTTTCCATGACTTCCCTGAGCAGTCTGTTAAAATGCCTGACCACCCTTTCAGTGAAGAAATTTTTCTCAACATCTAATCTTTTATCAGACACGTACAGTTCTGAGCAGCTATAAAGATATATTTCAGGGCAGGATATAATGCTTATTAGCAAGAAGGACAAATGTTGCTGTCACCTGTTGCTGCTAAATTTCCTGTTAAAAGAAAGAGATCATAAACAGCACTCTGGTGCATTTCACTTTAATTAGTGCATTTCAAGAGTCTAATGACTATCTAGGCATTTTATTTTCCAAAATAAGTATTAATCTCTCAGTAGATCAGTTTCTTAAGTAAATATACATACAACTCTATTCTTCACAATTTTATCACACTGTGTAGTGTCCCCATTGGGCTTCAGTGACATTACTTGAAGAGTTCAGAATATTCACCAAGTGAAGAATGTCAGTCTTCATCAGCTGTTTATTTGGGAAGCAATTATTATGCAAAGTTTACCAGTGTATGCTACAGAAAAAACCCGAAAACAGAATCAATCTGTACATGCGTATTTGAATATAGCAGCTACATTACGAAAATAAAACCTGTAGTCTGAGGTAATCTTAGCATTCAGGCCTGTAGGTAGGTGAAAAGTGGCTGACTAATACTGTGTGTAAATTTTCTATGTGGATATCAGCTCAGATTTTTATACAGAGTGTTTCATACTTGAAGATCAGTGCCTGTCAAATACAACATTAAGCACACGTTAAAGAAAACTATATCAATGTGTCAAAGATAAGCAAGCTTTAGATTAAATTAAAGGTCAGTGTGAGGTCATCTCCAACACTGCTACCCTTAAAGGCTGTGAGATGTTGTTGACTGGGCATGGGGACAAGCTGTGTTGTGAAGAGCTGCCACACCAAAGCCAGTGTTGGCACAGGCCAGTTCAGTATGGTGTAGCCACCAGCTCTGTGTGAACCTAACAGCACTGGCCCCAGGATTTGTCAGGCTTTGTCTGGGCTTCTCTTTGCCTGCCTAAGGCTCTGTTTTCTTTTGTTTAGGTAAATGTAAATGTTAAAAGAATTAATGCTGTGTCAGAAGCAGTCCTGTAGTCAACCTGCTATCAAAACCTCATCATTCTCACAAGCCTCTGGGGTCTCTGATGCATTTCCTCAGTGGTGCTTTCCTTGATCAAGTCTGGCTTCCCTGAGCAGTGGAAGCTTATAAACACTCCCATAATAGATATTAAGGCTACTTGCCACTGCTTGTTTCTAAGAAAACCATGTGTGGGCTGCTGTTTCTTCACAAGTAAGAAAATTCATGAAGAATTCGGCATCTTGTTCAAAAGTTGTTGAACAATTTGGGCAAGCACAAATGGAATAGATGCTCCTACTGGACTCCTCCTAATGTGACTTCTCCTAAGGAAAATTATTGTAAACAGAAATTAACTCAGAAATTGCATATTGGAAAATTTAAGGAATACACAGAATGACTCATAATAGTTTTTACAGGCCCATAATGACTGCTCTGGAGCTCATATCATGGTTAAGTTTAGTAACAAACATCTGACTTTTTTCAGATATTGTTCTAAAGTATGTAAAATATCTTTCCTACAGATAACTGACTTATAATTAATGAATGGTAAAACACAAGTTTGGTAAGAAATCATGAATGTAGTAAAGGATAAGGAGCTTTTTTGTTTTTTGCTTTTTTTTTAAAATTGTACTTACTGTTGCTATGTTTTTGTTTTAGTCATGAAGCATGTTGTCAACAGAATTCTGGCTGTCTTAATGAAGAATTCAATAACTTTTTTCATGAGAAATAAATCCAAGACAAATATATTAGACTTTGCAATTAGGGAGATATTTTTATATTATGGAGCTATACTTTCTATTTTTATACTTGAAAACAGGCTAGTGACTGTTAGCAGGATATTTTAGTGTATATCCTCATTGCATAACCACTTGGGAGAAAACAGAGAAAAATGTAGTAGCACATTATTTTGATAGTGACATTTTCTGGGCTACCAAAGAGCTATTGCTAATTATCCTCCCTAAAACAAACAAACAAACAAAAAAGCAGGTGCAGTATTTTCTGGGGGCTCCTTCCTTGTGACTTTACACAGAAAATTCAAAGCAGTCACAGAATATCAAAATTTTAAAATATTTCTAATTCTTCAAAATGGGTATATATTTATAACTTATAGTTATTTAAACAATCTGCTCTCAGAATAGGAAGATAAGAAAAATAGAGGAAATAAGAATGCGTGTTTTATGACAAATAAAAATATATATACATATTTCATGGAAATAAGTAATAATACATTAACATAGGAGTTGTTAAATTTCTGGCTTTAGGTTCTGTCCTCCCCAGAACATCCTGTAGCTTTGGATACCCACAAGGGATGTGTGTATGCATGTATATATGCACATATGTTGCCTCTCCCTTACTGCATCACATAAATGAATTATGTGGCTTTTATGTTATGCAAGAGCTTGTTCTGCCAAGGGCTTTATTTGCATTTTTTGTATGTGCATTGAATTACACCGACTATTTTGCCATTGTTGATCTGCTGAGGGGCAAAAATGACAAATGTTAATGGAAAATTCAATAACTGATACTACTAAATTCAATGGGAATGCTGTCTTACTCTTGGGACCAAGGTTTCAGCTCTACTTTTTATCCTGGGCAGGGATAAAGAAGAGTAAAGATGTTTCATTATTCTCCAACTCACACAAATTTTTCTTTGCATTCTATACTGCAGGAGTACTGATACCCAGAGTTTAAAGAAACTAATCCTTCCAGCTTGCAATTATTTCTCTCCTACTGAACTCAATGGAAAAGCTCTGAGCTGAGTTGAAAATGACCCAGCTGAGAAATAGATTACAAGGAGGAGGGGAAGGAATTTTCTTATAAAAAGAACAGTGGTTGTGCATTAGAGCACATATCACATTATTTTCATTGTATATACTTTGTATTTTTAACAAGTTGAGAAGGGGTTATTATCAGAGAAACTGTAGGATGATGTAGTTTCTGGGAGGAATTTACAGAGTAGCTGTGCATTTCTTAAGCTTTCTTCTTTTTAAACTGCATGCATTTGGCTCTTTCAGGTTCCCCACGTCTTTTAATCCTTTCAGCATTCTTGTTGCCTGTCTTCAGAGCTTTCATGACCAGTGAAAAACAGAATGCAAAATTCTGTTTTCACCAGAGCTTGACAAAGTCCTTAGTTGATTCCCTAGCTTTACATAAAACTTCCTGATCCAGTTAAGGCCTGCTCCAAGGCTGTTCAAGTCAGCTGGAACAGTCCCACTCAGTACCATGGGCTACATATTGAACTCTGTGTGGAGACATAAGAATGCAGATTATACTGCATTTCTTTTTCTTTCCTCTGTCAGTATCTAATTGCAAACTCCTCTCTGAAAGCCCGGTGCTGACATTCCTAAAATAAACATTTCCTCATTTATTGACTTGTACTAATTCCTCAGTCTGTTACCTTTGGAAACCAATTACATTGCTCAAACTTAAAGCTTTTATCTTCCACTTACAAAGACTGTTGACATACCAGAAGGAGTTAAAAAAAAATAGTCACAAGTATTATCTGACATCTGGAATATCCATTTTAGACTGATTATTTTGGTTTATACAGATTAATTGCTCCTGAACTGCAGAAACCTAAATGGGGATAAAATTCTTCATAGTAGCAGGCTCCATACTATAACAAAATTTAATGCCTTGGAATTCGGTCCTAGAAAAACTTAAGTGTTTTTAACAGAGAAAGCAAGGAATCCTTGGAATTATTTACTTAAGAGCATGCACATTCTTAATTTAAAAGAGCTTAAATCAAGAGACAGCCCATAACCTCTGCAGAGATGTTGTCCTGTTGCAGGATTCATTTGATGAAATTCTATGACCTGTACATGCATTAGATCCAGCTAGGTTTTATTGCCTTTTTTTTTTTTTTTTTTTTTAAGCATGTCAAATTTTTAAAACTACTTGCACCTTTTCCTACAATTTTGATGCATAAACATGTCAAAATCAGTAAAAATTTTATTTAGGTTTCACTTTTATCAATTTCACATTTTAATATCAGCCTGTATGTGCAGTCTTTATCTGTTCAGAGGAAATCAGGTCAGGATCTGTCCCAAACCTTGGGCAGAAAGTGTACTTTTTTTTCCCATTACAAACGTCATTGAAAACCCAAAATTATATTAGAAAAAGAATGTTTCTTGTCAATCAAACATTCTTTCTAGATAAAACAGAAACATTTTTTTGTATTTTAAGTTTTGTATACTTTTTACTCATATTTGAATTAATTTCCAGAAGTCATTTAAAAATGGTAAATCCCATTGAGCCAAAAATGCCAAAATGGAGTGTTACTGTGCTGTCAAAACACTTTATATTTTAGGCAGATTTTCTGTTCTCAACTATTTGTGTCAATTAGACAGTAAAGGCATTTTGCATTGAAACTTTGTTTTAATAAAAGATTCTACCTGGATCTATGAGGATACATTCACACATAAGAGCACATCAAGTAAAATAAAAAGAGGGGGGGAAGAAATTCTACTGGACCAAAAGTATGGGAGTGATGTTCACATAATGTGTCACATAATTGTTCTAAGATACTCTTTCACACTATACTTAGTCTCTTAAACAAAATTATATACTTTTTGGAGTAGAATCTAAGTGAATGTATGGATGGTGCCTCATTTTGCTCTTATTAATATCCTAAAGCATGCATTCTGTGTTTTCTCACTGTGCTAGGGTGTTAGAAACATAGAATATCCTGAGTTGGAAGGGACCCACAAAGATCATCGAGTCCAACTCCTAGTCCTGCACAGGACACCCCAAGAATTCCACCATGTGCCTGAGAGCGTTGTCCAACCTCTTCTTGAGCTCTGTTAGACTTGGTGCTGTGACCAGTTCCCTGGGGAGCCAGTTCCAGTGCCCAACCACCCTCTGGGTGAAGAACCTTTTCCTGACATCTAACCTAAATCTCCTGTGGCACAGCATAATATGTTGGTATGAAAGACACCATGCACTACAATGTCCGTCTCCTATTTCAAACACAGCGCAACTGAACTAAGGAGGAACATAATTTAGTTTGCACAAATAGTCATTTCAGGTAAAGTTTTTCATAAAATTTTAGTGAGAGATTCTGTAGGATGCTCTGAGAGCAGTGTACTTGCACTACACTTTGTAACTCAATGTGCCATCCAGCACTTCCTTTTTTCCCCTTCTGTTGAGTAGCTGGGGGACTACTTGCAATATAAGTATTATTAAACATGAGAAAGAAGGCAGAAAATGGGGCCCTTGTGTGCAAGTCAAGCACAGTTCTGGCCCATTGCTTGTAATAATTTCCTCTCTTCCTACATAATATTCTCACTTTCATAATTTTCCTTTATACTGAAAACTAAGAAAAAGTAGTTTTGAATATTTTTCATCCCTCTTGGAAACTTCATTTATACAGTCCCTTTGTTACTTTTCAGTGGTTTCCTTCTATTCTCTCTGTATATTTCTAGAATTCTTTGTAGTCTTGTTACATTTGATTTTACTTTCTTTGCTTCCCTTACTTTACCTCTGCTTTGTTTGCCAGCTAGATTCCATCTAGACTTTTCAATCTATTCACGTGTTGGTTTTGGGGCGTTTGGTAGGGGATTTTTTTGTCTTTCCAGTGTGTAATGAATAATGCAAATTGCTTTGCTGCTACCTAACAAAAAGAATCATGTAGCTTTAGGTTTAGTTCTTTATTGCTTCACTTGCCTCCCTGCTGTTAGTAGTGTCTTTTGATTGACTTTTATCGGTCTTTGCTTTAGCTTAACAGCTGAATTTATGGACTGTGGTGTTTTATTAAAACATATTTTGATTTCATAGCTCAAATAACAGAATAGAAAAGTCCAGTTTCCAGCAATCATGTCTCTGTTTTCTCAAGAAAATGGCTGATTTGTTTTAGAGTGAGGAAAGGAATTGCATTTTAATGCAGACAAAAAAAAAGCTATTCAAATGCCTATACAGTCCTGTATTTCCATTTTCTTTCAAAATAGACGTAATTATTGTAATATATATGAAAGCAAATACAATATTATGCATAAGGTACAGTAAATGCTAAATTGCTGTACATCCATTATTCAGCACATCTAGCATGAGTGCCAGATTTGTAAGCAATACTCTCTTGTGATGAAAACATCTTGATACATTATGTTATTAATATTTTACCCCACAACACTGTCTTTCCACTAAAAACAAATGCAGAATGTTTTATGAATAGAAAAAGGTAGTAGAACTTAGCTCCCAAAAATATTGCCATTTATAATTTAATTAACTAAAGTAGTAGATGGTAAAGTGTCTTACTGAAGACAGGGCACCCGTCCAAATATATTTTTCTCTTGCTTGGATTCTAACACTCTTTCTTTGCCAAAACCTGTTGTGATATTTTGAAAATCATTCTTGGGCACTCACATTTTGGGTCATTTCATATATAGTGCCTTCACAAACTCTGCCCCTCTGCCCACTATATCTGACAGTGTTCCCATCCCCAATCTCTTTGCATCCTGAAAAATATTAAAATGCCACCATCAAAACTTTCCAATGGTGCACGAATCTGAGATTTCTGAATGGATGTAAAATCTGTTATGTAAATGTTTACATAGGGATCAGAGTAATGCCTTAGAAAATTTTAGTCAGGCTACAATGAGGAAATCCTTAATAAAGAGGAAGAGAGAACTCTATCATTCCTGACTCTGAAGAATAAATAATAGCCCTCTAAAATTACAAGTAGGTGAATAAATTATGAAGATATTTGACTCAATGCTCTGCAATGCACTTTGTTCGGGAATTTCTGTTTGTTTGGTGTTTTGTTTGCTTGTTTTTAATGAAGACAACTGGTGCATGTTCTGTAACATTTTAATTCTATTTTGAAAATATTCATGGTAAGGTTTAGGGTTTTATACCAGACACAGGAATGTATGCAGGCTTATTCCTTCAATAGTTCTGCAGCATACAACTGAGGTATATTTGTGAGCACACAGCATGTACTGAATTGAACACTAATATCAGAATGATATCATTTGCAAGTATTAGGGATTTCAGTTCTGAACTGTGATCACCTTTGCTAAGAGAATTCTTCATGGTCTTGACTCTTTGGTGTCGCACTCAGGAACGAATGCATAATACATCATCTGCCCATACAGGCTTATGCCTTGCTGGGATCAATATTTAATTATTAACATAGTTGAAATTTAAATTTTTAGCTAAAAAAGGGTAGTGTAATTGAGATGTGTTCAAGTAAAGTAATTGATATGTCATCTGTGTACAGGTAGGGTGTCAAATAAGTGAACAAATAAGCTACCAGGGAATGAAACAGACATGTTATGGACAGATATAACAGCCAAGTCCAAAGCTCCTTGGTTCACTGAAAGCTCCTGGCAACACTGCCTAAGACAAATTTTTAAATCATTATAGAAAAATGTCTTAGCATACTTTATAGAAGCTGGTGGTTAGTGATGTAATAGATCTCAATGACTGATTTCTGTTAAGATTAGAAGCATCTGTGTTGCAAAACGAAAACTGGAATACGTACTAAAATAATTTATACAGACTCTATATTTAGGGCAGTTTTATTCATTGTAGAAATAAATCTACTCCTCTGTCTGAAACTATCAATTAAAATGGTAGTCATTATTCATGAAAATAAATATATAGGGTGCTATTCATGACAGGAGAATGTATCATGTATAAGTGGTCAATAAATCATTTTAGGGGAAAAGTGATATGGAAAATGGTGGCACTTAAGCTTTCAATTTTCATTAAAATTGTAACTGCAGCAAGTTGTTCAGCAGAGAGACAGTCTCTGCCACACAAACCCAGGTGAGCACTCCTTGCTGTTCAGAAGTTTGCAAAAGCTACTTCCCCTTTTTCTAGTACCTGGGGTACTGAAAAAAAACTTGACTTCCAAAACCTGCTATAGACCCTGCAAAGAGGCAGTACAGGGCCTTGTTCTCATATACTGTGTACTCATTTCCTCTTTGGTTTTGAAATTTGTATGGCTTTGACTTGCACTAAATTTGTCACAAGGAACATGGGAAAATTTGCTGGTGAAGTAAATACTATTAGTAAAATAGTAGAATGGAGGCAGTCTGGTTTACAACTGATTTTACTACATTTTCTTATTTTCCTTATCTACCTTTTCTCTTGTTTTGTCAAAATACATCCTTAACCTGCCATCAGTACCTAACTGAGTTTCCGTTTATATCATTAGGCCACCTACACTTAAGTGGTCACACTCAGGTTCAAAACACTTAATTCCAGGAGTTTTGCTTTGACAAGATCACCAACAAAGGTTAAATCTGGTGCATTGAGCATACTGGCATCTCAGACCCTGTTAAGTCACCATCTCTGCCATAAGCTGTTTTTCATATGCTATATTATATGTAATCATCATCATGGCTTGGCTTTGTGAATGAAGATTTGGGAAGGACTCTACCCACGCTTGCTGCAGGCACACTGATGGCTGAAAAGACCAATGTGAGATAGACAAGTCTGGTTGCAAAAGGCACAAGAGAAAGACTCCTCAGGCAGTACCGACAAGACAAGGTTCTTTCTGCGTTGTCTTTTCTCCTCGAGAGAAAAGATCCTGCGTGTGATCTCAAAGGAGGCAGCAGCGTTATAGAGAGTTTGTCTCCAGGCCTCCCAATTGGAAGCCAGAGTAGACCAGTGATGATGGTCAATATGGCCAAGGCTGAGATGTTGTTTCAGGGAGTCCTTGTATCTCCTTTTCGGGGCTCCTTTCTTGCGGCAGCCAGTGGCAAGTTCACCACAGAAGCACGATCTTAGGGAGGCGGTGGTCCCTCATCCTGGAGAAGTGCCCTGCCCAACGCAGCTGTGTTCTCAGCAGCATGGCCTC
>VYXB01010829.1:55073-80917 GCA_013397135.1 Pachyramphus minor
CCTCAGGTTGAATAGACTTCCATCGGTACGATATCAGATGTAGATACCATTTTCTTCATCGATGTCTGCTGTGATCCTTTGGAGCATCATGCTGAGAGAAAAGAAAAGAAAACAAAAAACAGGATAAAAACACCAAAAAAACCCCACGACACACTACCCACCCCAACCTCACCCTCCCCCCCCACCGTACCACCATGGGACTGCCCTCTTGCCAATACAGGGATCCCATAGCCTGCCCAACCTCTACCTCCTCCACAATATTGGACTGGCAAACCTCTGTGCGCTCCAAAGTTCCTCCTCTCCACTCCTCACCCCCGCCACCGACCGGGGCCACTACAAGTAATACCATGAAAAGATATTATGCCTGTACAACCAGCCCAATGCCTATGAAACCTCATTATAGAAAATGTTGCAACTAGGATTAGCACTATAATGTAGTTACATACCAGTTGATATTGCTCCTCCTCCAAACACATCCCATGGCAGACAGTCCTTTTCCTTCCCCCAAGCAGAGATGGAGAGAGAGGCAGGGGCAGGATTGTAGAACTCTTTTTTTCCCAGTCCTCAGGTCACATCTTAGTTAAAGTACAGAGCAATCAAGAAGCCCAAAGACTGCATTAAGTGATGCCAACTGCAGAGCTCTTGGCTTCCATCTTCACTTTGGGAGGCACAGATTGAGCTGCATCATTCCCACTTCCTCTGCTTTTAAACACTGCAGAAAGTATTTCTCAACAGGACTTAAAAATCAGCCATTTAGATGAAGACAAAGAAGGTGAGCAGAGGAAGAAGGCAAGAGGACAAAACACTTTCTAGATTTCAGACTGAAAAGAAAGACCTGATTTAGTCAGTTAGAGTTTTTAGAAGAGTTGGGCTCTGAATGGTTTATGACAGTAAGGACCATATGGTAGTTCCCTTTTTGGCTAGTTAGCAAGACTTAATCATTTTTCAAGTACAGCTTAATTTTTTTCATTGCCTTAATGTTTTGGTGTTTTTTTTCAGGTTTTAATTTTCTGTCTGGCATTAATCTTTCCTTAGCATTTCATTTTCGGAGGTTTGTTTGTTTGTTTTTGTGTTTGTTTGTTTTACGGAAGCTTTTTGGTCTGTGTTTTTTTACCTCTTACAATTACCTTACAGGTAACAATTAAACGACTGCTAAGCAGAATGTTGTCAGGTTTTACATGCTGTAGTGGCAATAGAGCATTCCCAAATCCTTCACTGCAGTTTACCTATCTTGAAAGCTATTGGCTTTCACTTAGAACATGCTCATAGCACACTATCATAAACTTGTTTTGCACTGACCTTCTGGCTGAATGAAACTGGTTGTTGGAAGAAATTAGACTACCAGGTATGGTAGCACAAGTTCAATCTCTGTGATATTTGTCCAGCTGCTACAGAGGCAAATAAAAGCCAAGTAAATTTGATTTGTGCAGGTTGTATATTGCCATCTAACTGACAGACCACAAAGCTCTTCTCTAAAACAACTCACATGATCCATCAACTGTTTTCAAAATGCTGCAGCAGGTTACCCTTCCTAGGAAGAAAGCAGTTTCAGGGAAAAAAAGGCTTCTCTGTGGATTTGTGAAAGATACACCATTAATAGTTTACAATGTCCACACAAATAAAAGTGCTTGTATTTCATATTCAATTTTCTTCATATCCTT
Organism: Pachyramphus minor; assembly: GCA_013397135.1. Taxonomy (NCBI): domain Eukaryota; kingdom Metazoa; phylum Chordata; class Aves; order Passeriformes; family Tyrannidae; genus Pachyramphus; species Pachyramphus minor. The sequence continues at coordinate 56,735 of VYXB01010829.1, forward strand.
AAAGTTTCATATCTATAAATAAATATGTAAATGTATGTACATAAACATATAGCCATACATGTATATATGTATATATTTGTGAATATATCTATATATGTAAACATATGTGTATATGTCTATTTGTATATTTAAATATATATATTTACATTATCTTCTCTTGTATTCTGCCTTAAGTTCAGTTTCCTCCTTTAGAGTGGTAAGATGAACACGTACGGTATTATAACGATACAAAAGTCATTAAAAACAAAACTAAAAACTCCTTGCAATTCAAAATCATTACATGTGTAAATTAATCAAGGAAAAAGTTACTTCAAGTTATTCCAGGTCTCACTATTTCCCGGCAATTCTCTGCATTCCCTTCAACAGGAGTCCTTGCACTGTCAGGTTGCAAAAGGCCCTATTTTGAAGTATTGATTCTTTTTAAAGCGATCTCATCTTTTCTGGAATGTGAGTTACATGTGTGAAGACAGGGTAAATTGGCACACACAGACATTGCAAAAGAGCAGTGTGTGGTCAGCTAAAACCAATTTGGCATGTTAAAGGTTACTGGACTGGTAATGGTGTTTCTGATGGTGTTGTGAAAGGAATGACAAGGTTGGTACAAAAGAAAATCTCAAGAGGTTGTGTGCTGTCTTCTTCCAGACGGCTGAGGTTGGAAAGGCCTCAGGTGATTACTACTGAGAAGTTTGAGTTGACTTGTTCTGGTTTAGAGTTTGTGGTTTTGGAAATAAAGAAAGCCCCGAGGGAGGTGATGTAAAGAGAAGATCTGTGGTTAGGGACATGATTTTTCCTAGTACGGCTGATGAGCCTGCACAGTGATTCAGGTCTGTAAGTTCCAGACAGTCCTTTACAAATCATGAGCTAAGTGAATCCTTTGCATTAAAAGAAGTGAATGCCTTTAAAGAAAAAAACACCTTCAACGAATGCCTGTTGAAATTCAAATCTTAATTCATGCCAGCTACGCTTGGGCCCCTTTTAGATTTTCTTTCTGTGAATGTTGAAGCAAGCAATCATTGTTCGTAGAAACCAAAATTTAACTGCACATGTTCCATATTCATATCAGATAAGGTATATTTTTTCTATGGAACGGGAAACTAATTGAAATGGCAAGGGGTAGAAAGGGAAATATTCCAATAAAACCTTATTGGAGTCCTGCAATAGGAGCAACTGAGCACCCACCAAAAGATACATTATTCATATATAATAGGGGAAGAATATATGTAGCCATCCTACATATATGCTGTGACATATATCCTGTGACGCTGAGGAAAACAGAATATATATACTTCATATATATGCAAATATATCCTTTATATTATAAATGTCTATACCTACATATAAAGCTGTATAAATGATATTGTCATAGGTTTACTTGTTCTAAAAAACCAAGTTTTTTTCTTTCCCCTGCATCATTATGAAAGAGGGATATTGAATGAGGTAGGGGGAGAGTGGTTCTTTTGGCTGGCGTGATTGACACACACAAAAGGACTGGCAGCAGTCTGCATGCCAGAAGACTGTGAGAAGACCTGGGGGGGGTGGGGGGCTGGAGGTAAGGTTTTTTTATGGCAGTCACTTTGACTGAGAGAGGGGGTGCGTGTGGAGGGATTTTCCGTGGTCCGTTTTGTTTTCGGTCGGGTCATCTGGCTGCTCCTGGCCCTGATTCGCCTCCATTCTTCTGCACCCTGTTCTGCCCCAATCCCAGACCTGCTGGGATTTCATCAGAGAGGCTCAGCCGATCTGCAAAGGAACTTTTGGGGAAGGAGGCCGCCCTTTCCCTCCTCCGCTCNAAAGGAACCTCTGGGGGAGTCCTGACCAGAGCCAGCCACTGACAGTGTGAGTGGGAAGAACCCGTTTGTTTCCCTTTTCCTCTTCCCCTTCCTGGTGGGGGGGACATCTCCATTTTTTGGCTTCTCCCGCACACCGGGACCCCACGCTGCGACCACCGGAGATCCAACAGTGCCCCCTGTCAATTGTGGTTAGAATTGTGCCAGTGGAAAGGTTTTTTAAGTGAACTTTGGGTACAAAATTATTGTTGTTCTGACAATACACATGTATTCTTTAATAAAGGGCTGTCTTCTTTTCTTTCTCCATACTTCCTCCATTGCAGCCTCTTAATTTCAGATTTACAATTGCTTAAAGGGAGGAGCTTGGTCTTCCTCATAACTCATCCTCCTTAGCAAAAGACTAAGACAGACACACACATTTTGCAACTCCGATATTTTAAAGGTGACTTATAAATATTTCTTTGTTTAGTTTCTTGAGTTTTTTCTCCTTGGAAAGAGGATTTCACAAAACCCTGCTTCAAGTTAAACCCAATATTAACAATCAGTTGTACACATATACGACCAAAAGAGTCAAGGTGAGCATAGAGGCCTGTAAAGACTTTTAAAATAGTTCCATATGCAATGCACATATGGAATTAGCACCCCCAAAGGCAATTTCACAAACCAGCAAAGTGGTGACTCATTTAAATGCAGAAAATGTCAGAGGAGAGACCACAGCTCCGGCCTCATTTTTCAAAGGTAGATAAATCACATAACTGTTTAATACAGAGTGATGCCTATTTCCTTTAGACGTTCATCAGACACTGGTTTTTATTCTCAAACAAAAATCAGAGAATAATTAAGAAAACCAAAGAATAATAAAGTTGTAAACCTTTTTTTTATTCCTCTTTTTAATGTGGTGCAGAGTACGCAATCCAAGTGTCCTGTGTTTTGTGTTCTGTGTGACTGTGTCCACTCTCTGGACTGTGCAGTGTCTCATCCTCTTTTCCTCCTGTCTAATAACACAGGCACCTCTCAGGATACCAGCAATGTTGAGCTTGTACTCAGCCACATGAGCATAAGGAACAGTCCTGTGCTTTCTACCATTTTTTTGCAAAATATCTCTTCTGAAACAGCTCAGGGGCAGTGCACTGGATAGGTACTCTATCATCTACTCATGATGTACTTCCAAAACCAAGACCTTTTTACCTCATCCGAGCATATGTGCACATCAAGCTTGAATGGTCGAGTGAGGGAGATCCATTTCCTTCTCACTGTTTCTGTAGAGGAGGTGTCACACTGCTGAAAACATCAGCAATGCTTCAACATAACAGATGATATATCGGTCCTCATGTTACTTTTCATCAGGCTTTTTGGTATTGGGTAAAGAACAAGGATTGTGCTGGCATTGCAAACTCTTTCTCAGGCAGAAAGAATTGCCACTGGCTCCTTCATTATCATGCAGAAACAAGCAGGAGAGGGTGGTGATTTGACATACATATTCTGGTGCTTGAATCTGTGAGTTTATGAGCACTTTCATAGCCTACTAATTCACATGGAAGTAGGAAATGCATGGCACTCCACAGGATGTTGAACCCTTATTTACACTAATGTCAGCTTTTATGATTTAACATAACATTTATGCCTGTGCAAACACAGATGAGCTTTTCAAACCTGAAACTTTTTTACCGCAGATGAATTACTGTAATTACATCTCACTAAAGCAATACAACAGACTTTCTTAGCTATGAAGAAAAAAAAACTATGAAGAAAATAGATTTATCTGTACCTGAAAATGAATCAGACTTGTGAATGCATTTACTGGACTAAGTCAAATTCAGAAACATCATGTGTGGGCAATGTTCATGACTAGGAAAAAGACAATAAGCACTGTAGATACCCAATCAGCCCTGCCTTTAACCAAGTAAATTGATAGTCTGGGAACTTATTACTCCTAACTGGGATGACCTGAACATAGTCATTAACATTTGAGAAAATGCCAGGCATGCTGCACCTCCTTACTATTATTGGCTCTTTTATTTAAGAGGTAAAACTGAAATCACTTCCAAACTTTAATAGCAACTAAAAGAAATACCTAGAGGGTGGGGGTGCTAAGAAGAAAATCATTCTTCCTATTTATTGTATTTTCATATAGAGAAAAACAACTAAGAATTTGAAAGCATATTTGTTGGGAAAAGAATTTGCTAAAGATTGAAAACACAATGGAGCTTTTCAGCAAATTCCCTTGCTGATAAATGAACACTAATGCTTAAGCCCTTCTAATGAAGACAAGTTTACCATGGAATAAAGTCATCAATGATGAGCAGAAAATAGGGCATTTGTACATACAATGTAATGCAGAATGATAAAGCACATCCAATTTATGCCAAGATGTGCTTGCAGAAGTACGATAAATAATATCTGCATAATCAATGACTGGAAGAAAGACAGACTGAATAAATTATTTTCTGGCAATTTACAGAAAACAAGCCGAGCACAAAAAGAGGCAATTTGACATTAGTCTTTTAACAAGATTGTTTGACAAACACTAAAACCAAACTTACTAATGATTCAAAGGACACAGTATTTATAACTGTCTATTTTCATTAGTGATAGAAAATTTGAAATAGAGCAAGAGTAAAATTCCTGGTTTTTAAGGTAAAAGACAGAATAAACAATGCAATAATATACAAAAAATCCCACATATATGTGTGTGTGTGTGTTTTTCCCTGTACCTGAGATTCTTTGGTTTAAAACCACAACAGATTGAGAGGGATGGGAGAGGAAGCTAGAAAAAAATATATTTGAGGCTCATCAATAACTACTGATAATGGGATACTATATGTATTAGAATTACCCATGGTAGATATGCATTTAATGGCTGGATGCTACACCCGCTGGTTTCAATAGGGAAGTTTTAATTGAGCTGCGTGAACTAGCTTTTAAAGAAATTATGGAACTACTTTAAAACTGAATTGGGAAAGATGTAGTTTATATCACCATTCATTTACAGAGCCATTTACTTTATGATGTTAAATATTTCTATGATGCATGGATTTAGAAAGCTTCAGTAGCTGTATAGGACACCAAGAATACCAAAATGACTGATAAGCCATTTAATATCCAGATATGAGCTCTGGAGGACCATGTTACTGAACAGAAACAATCACCCTCATGCTTCCATCAACCAAAATAAAACAAAAATTAATGAAAATATATGGGAGCTGACAGTACATAAAACTTTTGCCTCTAAGGATATTCAAATGATTGTTATAATCTGCATAAAACAACTAGATATCCAACTTAAAAAAACATTTAGCAGTTTTTGACCTTCAGTCAATGGAGGACATTAAAATTCAAATAACCACCAGATTTGTTTTTCACATAAAACATTCAATGATGCCTTTAGCACTACATGCTCTGTTAGTAAATAAAACACTGCTTTTATTTTGGTGTTACCTAAGCCCTATTAAAACCTCTTTTCATTTATCTATGAAAAAGGAACAGCCAAGTTCCAGCAGGCTAAACTCTGTCATTTGCTCTATTTATGTGACACAATCTTAATTTCATCAGCTAAGCAGATGAAAAATGAAAATCAATGCTGAGTGGGATGTTTCCTTGTGATTGAGAGACTGTGAAATCTGTCTCCTTAAAATTTGCTTCTGGCTTTGGGATTTGGCTAGACGTTTGAACCCACACAGATGGCAGTATCACTTTCTTGGGGAATCCATGTCAAATTTTCATCTATTGCTGTAAATGGGCATGTTTCAAGTAATCATATCTTGATTAGCCACAGTCAAACTAATGGAAATACTTAGTTATTAGAGGTCTAACACCTCCTCAGAGGTTTTACTTCAACCTATAGGTCTTCAGGCACTGGTCAGGCTTCACTACCTGAATGCACAGAGTTACTTCCCAAAGTCTTTAAGCCTATTTCAGGACATCAAGGCTTCACTGCACAAAGACTTATGTAATAAAAAGCTGAAAAGCAGTTGCTGCTCCCTCTTCCAGACCCAGGCAGCAGTCACAGGCAGACACAGGGCCTAGGAGCACAGACCTCAAAGCAAGTGGAGCAAGCACCCTGTGTTAGCCCCCAGAGCCTTTTGGAAAGGCTAGAGAGTATGTGTTGAGGTGCTTTGTGTTGGAGAATCTATACCTTACATAAACTATGTATGCCTGAAAAGGTTAAGTACTTTCTACAGCTTGGAAATGGCCACCCACGCGGAACAGATCTCTGAAACAGTAGAGCTTCACCCATCACTTAGGAAAATGTGCTCCTAGCAATAAACTGTAAAAATTCACGTTTTGAACATAATAGACCGAGTTATAAAACAGTATAAGTCATTTTCTGAAACAAAATAGCTATGGATAGTTTGTTTTTGTGCAATCCTGCTTTGTTGTTTAGGATTTGACACGGTAATATTGATAGGAAAAAGAGTTTCAGCTTCAATGGAAGCCTTACTGGACTCTCCCAAGTGCTGCAGTTCTTGTGCCAACTAATATGAGATCAAGGCTAGGAAAGTCAAATGACTTCTGCAGAATGAGGTGATCAAACCCTCAAAGAAGCATAGTTAAAATTTTCAGTGTTCTTAGCATTGTAAGCACTTATATTTGGTGATACTGCCTACTACACTGCAGTGAACCTATACTATATGTGGAAGACAAAGGCACATGGATATTTTTGGGTGGAAAAGTCCCTTCATAAAACATGGGTTTGTTACAAGAAAAATACTACACCGATTTCCAGCCCTCTGACCCCATCTACTTCCCGACCAAAACAAAGCTATCTGAACAAAGTGTCAAAAGAAATAGTTCATTTTGAGGGCCTAACAGAGCCACTTACTCTCCTGGATCTTGAAAGAAAAAGGTGAAAATTGAGTTGTCATTTGCAAATAAATGTATTTACCAACATTGGTAGATAGGGGTTTTTGTCTAGGTAAGATGCATTTTACAAAAGCTAATAATTTCAAGCCAACAGCAGATTGCACTTAGACTAAAACACATGAGGAATGGAAATAGTTCTGACTCTTGGATGTTCATAAAAGAAATGCCATGTGTACAAATTTTGTTCATTCTTGGTACTTCCTTTTGAACAAGTCAACCACACAATCAATCAAGAGAAGGAAAAGAGATAAAAACGGGGTGTTAGGGGTTATATTTTTTGATGTGCAGAAGACAGCATTAGTGTTCTAATAAAAAAATTTTTTGAAGCTAATAAAAAAGCCTAACAAAGGCAATTAAACATAAGGCATGTGAGGAAATAAATGAAAATAAGTGGAGAAGCTAAATAAAAAAATCCTTATATGTAATTCTTGTAATGAGTGTTATTTTATCATGTGTTTCTCCTCTAAAAAGAGACATGACCCAATCATTCATAGCTCTGTGCTGCCGTAAAGATGACCTGTGAAAACTCATGAAAGGGAATTTTAGAGGCAGCATAAAAAAAAAAAAATAAAATAATAAAAAAAAAAATCACTTGATATCATGAAGTAACCAGAATAGCATGAGTGTTACATAATTGCACTTGCTAACATGATTTCTTGAGATCATGGGTATCTCCTAGCAGTAATTTGTGAAGTTACTCCCACAATATAACTTAAAAGAAGTATGGTCATCCTAAAATAAAGGGAGCAAAAGGTCATGAAATCCACCATCAACCTTTGCAGCTGCAATGACTGTAACTGCAATTAGCAGTGGTTATATTTTAGTGCAGTTTTCTGGGTTCTCTCTCCTGCATGGAAAAGCAGTTTGGTAAGAAATGCTGAAAGACACCCTTGAATATCCTTCACCTGATCTGCCTTGTGTGTTTCTTACCAGCAGTCAAAGACCTTGGTCATTAAGTTCAAGGGATATAACTGCTCAAACTTTAGCATTCCATTTAATGTTAATTTATTGTTGAACTTTCATGGAACTACAAAAGCTTTACTATCTTTTTTAAAGCCATGTATATTTATTGCATAATGTTGCAAGGAGATTCTGGGTAGAATATTTATGTAATTTTTCCTTTTTATTTGAAAACAAAAATCTTAGAGAAATTTAGTTAATGCCTTGCTTTAAGAAAGTACCCAAATACTATGAATAGAAAACAATCGCTTTAGTGAGCCATTGAATGAAGTCTGAGGTAAACTTCCATGCAGGTTCTTTGTCAGAGCCCAGAATTAGGAAAACATCTTTCAGTTTCAGAAAAAGCTGTATAAATATTCCTCTCCATACCTTGTCACTGCAGCATATTCCAACATCCTTGCTATTTTTCGCACTGACCTGCTCACAGACACAATAATGAAGTCATTAGCTACATTTTCATTTACTTCTCATGCCTTAGGAGGTGATAGGTCTGGTCCATTAACACAAGGTTCCTCTCTCTGCTGCAATTTGCATGTGGTTAAGAAAAAAAGGTTTAATGTTAATATTTCAGCTAACAAGATATTACAATTTTAAAAACAATTGTGAAAAAAATAACCTCTGACACATCAAAGCAGGGATGTTTTCCACAGGAGAAGAATCCATAATGCATATGAAAAACTGAAGGGATGCTGGGGGTGTAGAGCCTGAAAGATTTTGAAGCATTGCTACAGAGTGTAGGAACAAGTATTGTCTGACATGGGGACCAGTCCTATCAGCTATTTGGTTTTTCTCATCTCTAGGTAACTTTTCTTTGTATAATATATAATGTATTTTTTTATAGTTTGTCTTTACTTTCTAATCCTGAAAACCTAATCATATGTATAATGTGATTTTTATAAATGAAAGAGTACAGAGGAATTTCACTTAGTACTTGTAGACTTTTTAGCATGCTAGGAAAAAAACCAAGGTCTAGAATGTTTTGGTCATTTGTAAAACAGGACAACATATACTCTCTGGAAAATGAAAACTGAAGAGGAATATTCCCCCACTTTCAGTAACAGAGAGAGAATAATAAAAGGTATGGAATGAAAAAACCCAAAAGCTACACACAAAAATCAACATTTGTTTTCAAGAGCATTATTTGAGATTAAGAAAGACATTTTTTTTATGATGAGTGAAACACCGAACAGGCTCCCCAGTGAGGTGGTGAGTGTCCCCTCCCTGGAAACATTCAAGGCCAGGCTAGATGGGGCTTTGAGCAGCCTGGTCTAGTGGAAGGTGCCCCATCCATGTCAGGAGGGTTGGATTAGATGACCATTAATGATCCTTTTCAATTCAAGCCATTCCATGATTCTACCATCTCCTCACTTTTCTTAATGCATGGACATTTCTCCATAGGCTTAGGTAGCTCTACAGGGAGAAGGGGCAAACTTGCAGAAGTTAGCTGAAGAATTCATAGTTATTCCTAAGACTGTTGTATACAGCCAGATACTGCATGGCCTTAATAAAGGAATCAGATCATTTTGCCATATAAAATCTCAAAGCAAAACAGAATTTAGTAAGTGTAAAACTGCTGTCTTTCTAAACAAGGGGAGGAAATGAAGAGCTCTTTCTCTTTCCTGTGAATGGCTTTTGAAGTGTTTTCCTACTGTTGCAGAGTGTGAGAACTTCTGCACAGAGCACACTTGAGGCAGAAACGTGAGTGAGATTAACTATTTTAGAGAAAGGAACAGCCTTTTGCAAACAATCTAGTGCACTGCTCACACTATCTAGTCACCAATGTACAAAAGACTGTGGCACTTCTCAATACAGTTTTCTATTCTTTGTACATGGTGCTCCAACACAGTGGGGCCTGCTAATAAGCACAGTTCCTAGGAGCAATTGCAATATAAATAGCAACAAAATCATGTACCTTACTGTACTTGTAAGAGCCATAACCACATCCAGATCTTCTCTTAAACTGGCATAGTTTTGCTTGCCCCTTTAAGTGAAGCTACGGCAATTTAAACCAGCTGAGAATTCGACCAATCCTCCTAAGTCCTGCCATTGTAAAATACCTTCTCAAAATCATGGCATCAGAAAATTTGATGGTCTGAAAGTACTTCAGTTTTTAAATAAAATATTTTTAAAATATTAGAAAGAAAAACTAGATAACAGCCATTCTCTTGCATTATACATTAAATGAATAATGCTCCCAGAAAGAAATGCTTTTTTTTCTCCCACTTACCCTCCTCAACTTTCTAGTTAGTATAATTCATGGACATACAATGGGGGTTTTGAGAAATAATGGTTTGAACATAGATAAAACAGACTGATAAGGCACAGCTTCAACACAAAACTTGAGATTGTATTTATGTAATTGGATCCTTACACAGATCCCTTTGTGGAGCTGTGTCCTCATTGAAAAACAACCATTGGTAGGTTAAGGATCAGAATGGGTGGATATACTCACTGATTTCCCCAAAACTCTCTGGCAGTTTTGTTTCACTGTTGCTCAGGGGGATTCTTGTTTATGGAGCGTCCTATCCTTTCCCCTGTCTCCTAATAACCACAACAGGTATCATTGCTGTTATCTTCTACCCTATCTCAGTTGTCTTTAGGCTCTGAAACTTTTCATCTCTCATTATGTCAGAAGTAAAAACTGAATTTGCCCCATGAAATTCAATGGTAGTTTAAAACACTTTTTTTTCTTTTTTTTTCTTTTACTGCTAGGGCTTCCAGGATTTTTGCTGTTTGATGTTGAGAAGTATGGATGTGTAAAGAAAAGATCAAAGTACACTCCTGGTTAATAAAACTCAGCAAAAGTTACTGCACAAAATGCTGGTAAAATTAGACTTCATCAAAGAATCGTGGATGGCTAAAGATCAAGGGGAAACATTAAAAATCAGGGTAGAAATATTTTTTAAAAAGCAGAAGGAGGAAGAAAAATTTGGTTTTAGAAGGACAGCAGGGAAAGATGCTACACCTTATTATCTAATTTCATATTTTTATTTTCACACTGGTTTACAGATAAAGAGTTTGACGGCAGATTAGAAATTCCATAGGTTAATAATATTGGTAGTGATCAATGAGCATATCTTCTGAATGAAGGCACAATATTTACATTTGATGTCTATGACTTGATGTTATTTAACTACATGACGTTAAATCGCTTGATGTCACTTAACTACTTCATAGTTAAATTAGTTACAAAATATGGAAAACCTATAGTCTTGTTTTAAAGAACAAAGGCAACAAGAAGTTTACAAAAGACAACATTTAGGTATAAATATTTATTTAAAATATTTTGTCTACTTTTTATTTATAAAAGGGAAGGAATGACTTTAAAGTAGCCCATTTTTTCGTTTATAAGGAAGACAGGTTACGTATGAGAATGCAGCTCTGTGTTCCATATTACATTACTGGTACTTTTAATATCTCTAGCATTGTCCATAACATCTGTTTCAAACGTCAAGCATTCCTGTAACAGAGATATTTTTGACAAATTGAAAGTAACTATTTGAGAAATAACTCATTACAGAGGACCTCACAGCTAAGACTATGTGCCCTATCCAATAAATATGAAATTAAACTTGTAACAGTATAAATTATAGTCAGTTACCTTGTTCTTGCTATAAATGACCAATTTTTCCCAAAGAACACTGTTAATATTTTCTGTCAGTGGGTTTCACACGCTAACTCTGCTGTGTAAGGTGTGGTTCTTTAGATGTTTAAAAGGACACTTTCATTTTGAGTGTGGGTTTGCATCAAAAATAAATGGTTACTTGGGTTAATCTTCCTATGCTTTTCCTTACTCCAACAAATCCAATCCTCTAAACACAACTAAATGTATTTTTGTCTCTCATAATGATGCAGAATGCTACAAATAATTTTTGTCACCCTTCCATCTGGATAATCCAAGTAGGGCAGGGGTTTCAAGGTGAAAACATGGTTGATTTTATAAAATTGTTCTATTTCACTACTGACCAACTGTGCATCCTCCAGTTCTTCACGAGAACTGAACTCTACTGGCTTGGCTGTTACCAGGCACTGAACAGGTGTTTCATTGCACTTGTCCCAAAAGATGTTAATTTTTTCTCTAGAAAAACAAGACACTGACACTGTGGAATAGATTGCATCTGACAGATCGGAGCTTTATTAGACTTCCCCATAGGAAAAGTAAAGAGACACGGAGCAGTGCAGTCCTCCTCTGTAATGATCACAAAGTTCTATTTAAATTGTCCGGTCGGGTCAGACTAGAGAATTTGCATACAAGTGTAGGATGATGACACTGAGCTTTACCTGCAGAGTCCTGGAGCAAGGATTCCATGACATCAAACACCTAGGGCTCATCCTCTTTAAGATGAGGAATGGGAAAACCACTGGCATTCACTTAGAATGAGTGAAATTTAAAGCCACACACAGTCCCAACCTTGCCTTTCCAACTGCACGTGAGGGAGCTGAAAATAAAAATATGTCTTGTCCAGTGACAAATTCATTTTTTCTGACCCTGGAAAAAGCAACCTTTTGGAGTCTAGAACATGCCAGAAAATGAGGCTTTCCCTAAGAAAAGGAGAGCTATAAGAACAAAGGAGGCATAAGGTAATACTACTAGCTACTATTTTGCCATGTCATAGGGGTAAATGTTTCCTAAATTGACACAGTTAGTTTAGATGGGCAGCAACAGAGGTGACTATGCTCATTCTTTCATTGCATTTTGAATACGGATTTCAATTGCTGTTACTCAAACTCAGAAAGATGGATGAGGAGGTTCTTTCAGACCATGTGAGGGAATCATCCAATGTGTGAATTTGTTATTTTCAATAACTGAGATCTAACTATTGAAAAGAAAATAATAAAATAATCATGACCCGACTCCCTAAAAATTCATAAAGTATCAACCATCTTTATGGGAGACATCACTAAGTTAAGGTCACCTTTCACTTTTGGTATCATTGTAGTGGATTCAAAGTATTTTCAGTAAAGTTTGCAGTGCTTCCCAGTCACCAGCTATGAAAACAAATTGCTTTCAAGCAGTTGAATAATTTCCAATATCAGATTCTATGAGAACTAAACAAACAGAGGTTTGTACTGATTCCTGGGGAAGAATCTTGTTCATTGGACATTTGGCAATTTGGATTGCAATCCCCTTTTTTTCCTGCTGTGTAGCCACAGGAAAAGCAAAGTATTTTTAACCGGTTACTCACTAGAAATATTTTAGAAACTGTGTTTTTGAATCTGATATTTTCTCAAGTAGCTAACTCAGATGGTATTTAATGTCATTCTGTATCTCACCAAATATTTTGTCATGAAGTCTCTTGAGTTTTTCCTTCCCTTCTTAATCATTTAATTAATTATTTCTTAATTTTTTATGTGTTTCCATTTTGTTTGCTTCTTTTCAGTATTTTAATATACGGTGCAGTTCACACCCTCTTCCATTTCTTCCATATCCTTCTTTTTTTTCCTATTATTTTCCTCCTTTTTCCTTCACTAGTTTTCTTGCTTTTGTTGATACTCCACTTCTTTCACCCCATTAATCTATTGATTGACAAGTTTATGTATTGATTGACAAGATGATATATTGATTTGAAAGGATTCTCTGAAATAATTTCAATACCACAGAAACATTCAGATATCCACAAGGCACGTTCATTTTCAATCCATTACATTGTCATTGGAATACTGAAATTGCTGGAGTGCAGTGACAATACTCCATTTTGCTTCTTCAGAGAATGTAAGTTTGCCAAATAGGCACAAATTGTGTATACCAGAGTCATGTCCATCAAAATTGCAGTCTGTACTCTGCCCTGCTCAAATTAGAGTCTGCTGCCAGATTGTTTGAAAGAATATACAGAGAAGTACACAGCTGTGGCAGTCTCCAACTAAATGAATAATGCAGTATCAACATCTGTAAGATTTTTGAAATGCTAAACATTCAGATATGAAGCCTCTGCCGAGAACACAGATGGTAATATGTTGTTATTCTTGCAGTAGTTCCACCAGAAATGGACAGAGTTCCATAAGCAGACTGGACTGTTAATGTCTGAAACAATCCTCTAATTTAGCAGCACTAGCTCTCAATGCATCACAGAATGACAAATGTTTGCTTTGTGGGTTGCATTTAATTCTGAGCTTTGTTAAGCTAAAGGAATCCAGTAATGAATACGGCCATCTTCAGGCATGAACACAGGTGCCAACAAAGGTTGACAGCACTCAGCAGGTGAATTTAAAGTAACAATCCAAGTTAAAGTAGAATAATTCACATAAATTTTCCATTCAATACAAAAAGCATAAGAAATTCCTATGCTTGCCTCAGGAAACAGCAAACAACTAAGCAAACTTTTCCTAGATGCACCATTAAATTATTTCATAGGATTATGTGTATTTGTCTGCTTTTTAAAACACATCTGTATGCATTACCTACTAAAAGAATAAAAAGAAATAAAACTTATCTCTGAATACAAGCAAATATATTTGTTCATCATCCAGTGTTTTTAGGACACTGGTGGAAGAGAGCACAATATTTTCTAATTTATTCTTCATCTTGCTTTTTTCCATCCATAAAAACTGTGTTCGAAAGGCATTCAGCAAATACAGAAAAAAACCCCACTTCTGCTCAAATTAGAGTCTGTCCCTGGATTCAGAAATAAGCTAAGAGAACTAAGTGAAAAGTCAACATAAAGTTAAGCAGTGTTGAGAGGCAGAGGAATTAAAAGGAGCTAATACAGAAAGCAATGACTATATAAAACAAGCCTCTGAGAGAAGGCATGATGTCACCAATCAGCTTGTCTGGACAGTTGTAGTCTGAACACTTGATCCCAGACACAACTTATCGTCTTAGCTGGGATAGGCTCACCAGAAACATTGAGGATTATTTCCTTTGTGCATTGACACAGCTGAGACAAGTATATAATAAATGTTAAAAGCTGTACCCTAACCGAAGAAGAATATTTGAAAGCTTAAAAGACAGGGAAAAAGGTCAAGATGCTAACGTAGAAATTCCAGGAAGCCTGTCCAGGCAAAGAAGAAAAAGGATGTATCATTTTCAACAAGGTTTCTTTATTAACCCTATACATAATTTTATAAATTTCAATAACCCCCACTTCACAGTGTGCTTTAACTTTTAGGAAAAGACCAGAACTTTATCCAAAAAAAACCCTAAAAAACAGCATTTATCTCTCCTCTTTTAATGGGGGAAACATGATACTCAGAGACAACTACACCTCTGCAAGGCTTGGAGTTCATAACCAGTAGGCTCTTTAAGCAACCAGCATCATTTTTTGGGTAAGAGATGAAACATTCTTATTCCTGCAAATGCTCTGTGGCAAAATCTGAAAGAGACAAGGTTTGTGGTTTCATGCTTTTATCCTGCCCAAACTATTTACCTTTTCCTCCCCATCCTGGCAAGAAAGGGAGTTGTGCTTCTGCTTTTTGCTGACAGAGCTGCCAAAAAAAATAGATTTTTATTTTCCTTTTGGGTACTTCTTTGTAAGTTTGGCGCCTTCGAATGTTACTCATTGGCCAGCAGAAGGCTGGCTTGGCTCTGGGACTGGTGATGCTGTGTAGAGCCTGCAGACAACTCTGCCTTTATCCTTTCAGCAGAGAAAGAATTTTTCTATTCCTAAAATCACATTCTGAAAAAAAACATTAAATTCGTATTAGAAACACTTGGTGGGGGAGCAGGAGGAAGGGAAGACAGAAAGAAACATAAATAAGAGCAGGAGAAGCACTTCCTAAAGTCAACAAATCCTAAAGGGGTCTGGAGTGGAAGACTCTAGGGGACCAGCAAATGGGCAGTAGTTCAGTGGTTTAATCACCTCATAATACTCCAGGGGGTGCAAAACTGTGCACAAAGTCCTCAGCTATAGTTTTAGGAGTGAGATAGTGGCTACAGAAAGGAGCCTCTCAGGTCATGCCATTCATTTCCAGGAAAAAAACATGTACTGTTCTTCCCACAAGAGAAAAAGAAGCATTCATAGCCACAGAGAGGCAGACTGTGAACTCTGGGGTCACAGAAGCTGTTGCAGCCAAGATTAAAACTCAATAAGAGTTCTCCTTAAGCACAGAGGCAAAAGTCAGGACCTCTGTGCTGCAAACTGAAGAACTTCTGCTACTAAAGTAGCAGATAGGGATAAAATGTCTATGGAAACAGACATGGAAATACACATGCAGTTTGTGTGTATAGCACTGGGCAAGAGCAAGGAAAAAAAAAAGTTTTAGAAACTTAAAAAAAAACAAAGGCAGCTGTAGGAGTCATATATTTCTACACAGAAAAGAAAAACAGAAAAAAGAATGTACACCTTGATGCACAGAACATCAGCATTTTGCACATGCAAGAATCTGAGCTTCAAACCAAACCACAGAGGGCCTCAGTGACTTGCCCGAGGTCAAAATATAAAACCCATGTAAGGCGCTTTGATTGTGATTTGCTTTCTAATATAGAGAGAGCTCACATGCTGAGGGAACTGAAACACTTTGCAGGCAAACAAGAGCTCCATCTACCTAATTTACTATTCATATATACTTTAAAGAATCTGATCCCAGTAGATGTTTGTTCACATCACAAAGCTACCACATACTTTGAAATAATCTGTTAGAGTTGGAAGACTGTAGAGGAAAGACCCAGAAACCCAGAACTGAAACAGAAGACGTTACAAAGCAGGATCAAAGGATACACTGACATGCATTCAGGAACCCAAGATAATGTTTCTATGCTCTGTGAATAGCTTGAATCCAGGCTATCTCATGTTAATATTCATATGTAAAGTGTTTATCAAAACCTTAATACTGGCATTAATATAGTAATACAGCCTCTGTGCTCCAGTGAAACTTTTACAATGGGTAAGGATTCTCATTTTTTCCCCCTTAGAAATCTTCTTAATTTCACCACGTCTTCTTCTATTGCTGAATTGCTTAAGAAACTCCAGATATGTACACAAGCACATTACTATAATACCTATGAAATCTGGTATGATACACTCAGGCCAGTAAGAGCCTCACTGCTACAAAGCTTCCTGCAAATATCTGAGCCAAACACAGAAATGCCCTTGGACACTCTTATTTTTAGCTATATATAGTTAACTCCAGGTGAACAGTCACTGGAACAAGATTCAAAATTACATATATTGTCAAATACTTTGCTGAAGCAGTGTCTTTCTGCAGTATGTGTCCTAACACGTGTAGAGTTCGTACATGTTATCTGTTTCCTAAGAACACAAAACCACAGGATTTTGTCTTTGATTTGTCTATCAGTGTCTGCTTTCTGCTGCCCACCTTAACTAAATAACACTTGAGAGTAGAGAATATAAGCACTCTTCCATGATATCTTAATGCTAAACAGTCTGTTAAGTGTCATGTTCTGACCAATGCAGGATGCCTTTATCTATACATACACACCTACCTACGTATCTAAGCATATTTCTATTTCCTTAAGAGAAGCACCATGGTGAATGAGGAAGCTCATCTATAACAGGCACTGATACTACTGATTACCAATGCAAAGCCTCAGAACAAATCTGTTTGGAAGATTATTATTTGTGGACCTAAGATCTTAGGAGTGTTTCAGTACGTTGAAGAACCTCATAGAGTGAGAACAAAATGTCTTATGAAACTTTAAATTATGTAAAATACTGAGATGTATTATATGAGGCATTTTAAATAAGGGCAGAATAAAGGCTAAATGCTTCTGAACTGTCTCAGAAAAACTAATCCCTCTTAATTCATGCACCATTACTAGACCGATATTAAAATGCCTCCTGCCTTTAGGCTGATGTGATTATAATTATTCACTTGTTTTAATTCATATTTTATGTACTGTATGTATTTTTATGCAGCACCAATTGCGGTGGCATCCAATAATTAAAAACAAGCATAAATTAATCTCTCATTTGCAGGCAAACATCTCCAATTAACCAACTAAAGGACTTTCTACCATTTTTAATTGAAGTTCTGAATAAGCCAATATACCTCGTATGAATCTTATGAAATCTGAACTTTTCAAGAGGACCTTTTTTACCAACACCTTGGAGGTCATTTTATCCATGTTGCAAAAATAAGAGCCTAAGCTTTCTCTCTAGCTGACTACTACTGTGTGCCCCAGGACCAGGTAATATCCTCTGAGTGCCATTTGAGCAGGAGTTAGTGTATTAGCTTCTAGCCTCCGAAGAGTTATGTTCCATTTTTTTGGCACTCACTCTCTGAATGACCTTGGGAATGAAAACTGGTGTTTTGTGTACAGTTTCTTTCACAGAGGTGCCACAGTGAGGGAATCAGGGAGTCAGTGAGAACATTATGTAGAAATTGTAATGTCTCTTCTATTAATGTTGTTACAACCATTAGGCAGCACTTTCTTTGGCAGGGTTCATCCTCAAACAGTGTCCCAGAACTTGGATCCAATGGTGCTATTTTGGGTATAGATCCACAGAACAAATGAGACTTTGGGGCAAAACTCTCAGGTTTCTTTCTAGGATGGGATGACTCTAAGAACACCCTTCATATTAATTAGGCTTTTGCAGTTCCTGAATAAGAAACAGTGTGTGCTGACTATTGCCAGCAGACTTAGAATACCACTAAAACCAGCAGCCCAGCAGGCTTTTTCTTGTAGCCACATGCATGATGGGAGGTGAAAGAAGACTCTAGGATATATAAATCTCCCAAGCAGTCATGCTCCCAGAAGCAGCACAGGAGGCACTCAAAAAAGAACTTACAATGAATATGTTGAAGTGGAAACCTTAGAATTCAGAGCTCATGGCAAACATGCCCTTAAGAAGAGTGAAAAACTTAGAAATACAGAGACATTTCTAACTGATGTAAGTTTCATAGAAATCTTCTTTCTTTAGACCTAATTTTGTACTATATCAGCCCAAGTCATACTTCTGATAAGAATATAAAAGATTGTAACAAAAATCCAGCGCCCAAATAGTTGGATGCTCAACTGACAAGTGGTTGAAAATTAAAAATCGACATTGACCACTACTATTTGTACGATAAGTAGTCACTTTCTGTACAGATAGAGACATCATTCTATTCATATTTGATTGGTGAAGATTGGATTATTGGATTATTGTGACTACTTCCCATGAGTATGCAGCACTGCATAACCTGTACTACAGACTGAAGTCCTAGAATGTGTTCATAACTTAGTTTCAGTGGGAGTCTGAGACTAAAATAATATTCAATTATACAGAAAACTCAGAAAAGTACATGCATACAGCACTGATATTTTTGAAAAATAATAATAAAATGTATTTTTTAAGGTCCTGATGAACTTTGACAAAGCTGCTCTCTGTCTTTAGGTGTAGAATGGCATTTTTACCATCACCTTTTGTAGGTTAGGAATATTCATGTTGAAAAGACTGAGAGCACTACTCAACAGGAGGAGGAGCATATCTCTCTTAAATGAGGAGCATATCTCTATTAAACTCCCCCTCAAAGAATCTAAGAACACATTTAAAATTTTAGAAATACAGCTACTACTTGCAAACCTAAATATAGATTTATCCTATATATCATGAAATATGTAGTCCCTACTCTAAATCATCAGTAGAAAACGTAATCAAAGATTTACCATCTTTCTTGGGATAGCCAATTAGAATATTTTTGGTAATTAATTCCTACACTACCATTTGATTACTCCCCACACAAATGCATATATGTGTACACTTCTATAAAGATGAGTTGTTGTACGCAAAGGATGAGTGTATTCTTTTAATCATAACCAGCTTAAAACTTACAGGCAAAAAAAAATTGCTCAATAAATAGCCATGTATTTCTTTGTCTACTGAAATTCTGCATCTGCCTCATCAAAAAGGAACAACCTTTGTGTAAATGTGTAGCAGAAGACTCTTGGAAATTAAATAAGTTGTGTCATGCAGAGGAAATAAAACAGAAAGTTCCATAGCACAACTCAGTGAAATGATGATAAAGGCAGATTTTACAGTGTTTCCATCTGTCATATGTCATTGTCCTATGTCCATTTTCATATATGTGTCATCCTGAATTATGTGATGCTCTATAAATCTGCAGTTTTCTTTAAAAGCTACAGAAAAAACCTATGCTTCTACTGATTTAAGTTTAAAGGGGACATGTGCATAAGTATCCATACATCCAGTGCTAAAAAACAAAGGTTATACTGCAAACTTAAATATTCAGATACCGATAAATGCCAGAAATTAGAAGTGGAAATTCTAATTTCCATTTAGAATTCTTTACTATATAACAGTGTTTAATTCCATTTTCACTTTATTATCTAGAAGCTCTTAAAACCTTACTTGTTATCTTAGCCCATGGTCCTGATAAACTAAGTTCCCTAGGTCCCAGACCTGGTTTATCTGATCTAAGATACCCTGTCCAATTAATTCTCATGTATTTTGCAGCAGGATTTATTAGCTGAAGCACAATGACACACTCAATGCAATGCCTAGATAACTTAGAAATCAGGCACAAAATCTTGTGTCTCACTCCAAAAAGTTGTATGGGCTCACGCTTCATTTCCCAAATTCTTGCCGTAATATCCTCTGCCTTGCGTTCCCACTCCTCAGCTCTCCCACACTTCTATTTTCTAAGCACACTTAACTCTTCTTCCATTTCCATCTATGTCAGGAAGTATTCTTTTCCTTTCCCCTTTCAGCCAGGAACAGACAGCATCTTCACTGCAAAACCTGAAGTGTGTGAAGGATAGAAGAAGACTTCAGGGAACAGTGATGCTGAAAAATATAAAGTCTCTACTCAGTTCCATGAACTTGGGCAAACTGGGACAAATTTTCAATAGACAGCAAAGGGTAGAGCTTTGACAGAGCAGCCCCTCTCTGCCAAACTTAGTGACATTTATTTGACAGTTATAGTTCATAATTATTTTAAATTCAGACTAGGAAATATTTTTCTATGCTAATCAAGTGAATATTTTCAAAAATTTTTGCAAATTATTCGCCTCACATCTAGGCAAAATTTGAAACTTATAAAAATAAGTGTTGAGGAACACAAAGAGATACCCCTCCTTATCTAACTCTGAAGTGGACCTTGAAAATCTTCACAGACATAAGTAAATCAAGCATGTTTTTCTACATTCTGCAGCTTTTAATTTTCATATGAAGTGAACAATCATTATCCAAATCCAAGGGCAGATGTGCTGGGGATGGGCATGCTGCCTATATTTCTGCATGGTGCTATTTTATGGAGACATCAAATACCCCAAAGAAAAAAAAGGTGTCAAACAGCTGTTGCAACTCTCTCAATGGAAGAACAGCAATATCAACAGAAAATTTTAGAGGTCTGTATTTGTCTTTATTTTATCCTCACACTAAGGTAAGGCAGGTGGACTTCATAGAAGAGGTCTCAAAGCTAAGGTCAAGCAGGGAGTAACAAAGCAAGTGTTCAAATACTGTTCTGTGCTGTATTTCAGGCACTATCCATTATTTTAGAGGGACAATAAGGGGACACCAGCTCCTTGTCTGCTCCTTCATGTCAGAGATACCAAACACTGCAAGAAATTGTGTCAGTGCCAGTTGTGAGGATAGATTTTGTACTGCGGAAGCTGTTTCACTAGCAGATAGATGTAGGTCATCAACCTGTGATTCACACAAGCAGAATCATGCAATATGGAATATGCTGAGTTGCAAGGGACCCACAAGGATCATCAAGTCCAACTCCTGGCCCTGCACAGGACCGTTCCCAAGAATCACATCATGTACCTGAGAGTATCATCCAAATACTTCCTGAACTCTGTCAGGCTTGCTGCTGTGACCACTTCCCTGGGGAGCCTGTTCCAGTGCCCAACCACCCTCTGAGTGAAGAATCTTTTTCTAATATCCAACCTAAACCCGCCCTGACAAAACTTCAGGTCACTGCCTCAGGTCCTGTCACTGGTCATGAGAGTGAAGAGATCTGTAACCTGCCCCTCTGCTTCCCCATGTGAGGATGTTGAAGACCACAACAAGGTCTCCCCTCAGTCTCCTCTTGTCCAGCTGAACAAAGTGCCCTCAGCTGCTTGTCATATGGCTTCCCCTCAAGGCCTTTCACCATTGCCCTCCTTCAGACACCAACATGCTCAGAGATGTTAACGCAGAGAGCAAATCCAAACCATTTTCTGAAGATTTCTGTCATGTTTACAGATATTAGGGAAAGTTTCTACAAAAGGGAAAGACCATCTTGAAAGCTGCCAAACTTCTAACGTTCTGATATAGCTGAAAAAGCATCAATCTTCTGCCTGCTATCAAGAAAAAAAAAAACATCAAAACCACTTACTGCTAGGAAATTGAATCAAAAGTTACCAAAGATACACCATCATTGAAAGCAGTAAAATTTGATCTTGAGAAAAAATGTTTTGTTTGCTTAGTTTTTAAAAACATGTCATAGCCTAAAAGCAAGACTGGTAATACTTTTGTCTTCATGACCTAAAACTTTTCCAAGCTTTTATTTTCTTGTCCAGCAAAAGAATGAAAAAACAAATTCTCAAATGTTTGGTTTTGTTGTTTGTTTGGGTTTTTTTATTAAATGGCAATGTAAACAGAAATGAGAGTGACTACAAGTGCTTCAAAACAGTCTCAGACAATACCTTTATAGTACTTGAAGCACCTGGAAATTTTCTACAAGGTAACAAACTTCAGAGATAAATATAATCAACAGCTTTTGCACCTCTGGCACAAAGGATTTACATTTTAAGTACAAAGAAGTTGCAGGGGCAGTGGTAGGGGAAAACCACTTTTTCAGTACAAGAATGCCTATGAAACTCCACTATTTTTCCTGGATTCTATCTTAATTCCATGCATAATGAGCTCAATAGAAGGCTATAATTTCATTTCAGTCGGTCAAGGAATCAGACCACAGATATCATTCCTGCACTGAACTTCATATGGAATTTCAGTGGAGCAAACTTTCAGAGGCTGATGCTAGATATTGTTCTGGAAATTGGTTGGGGACAAGTACTCACATAGCAATGTGGTAACATTTTCCCCATGGAAGTAAAAAACCGCATATTATCACTTACATTATGAACTTGATATCTCCAGCAGCATAAGGCACAAGAAATCCAAGGTAACGTTTCCATTGCCTGTGCTAATGTTATCAGGATTTCAAGATTTTTTTCTTCTATTTTACCTTTAAATGAAACAGATACAAGATGCAGTGTTTAGTCTTATGCCTGGGACTTGATCTTGTGAAAAGATGGAAGTCATAAACCGAAGTAGAGCCAAAGAGTTCAGAACCCATTCTTGTTGTAAGCTTTTACGTAGCAGGCTTTTAGTATCTCAAATAATCAGTTTTCTGGTTTCTGTTCTGCAGGAGTCACTGCTAGAAAATTATGAAGGATGTTAAACACAACTAGGCATTTTTTTTAAAGGCTTTTAATAATGTGCTGTGGATCAAAGAAGTTACTGGCTAGAATTTGGTTGTATCAGGTTTATGAGACATATTACTGACTCCAGCAGAGGGGATCAGATGGGAACCCTTGTGAACAATTCCTGTACAGACACAGAGACAAGTTTCTTTACTTTATAATGTTGTATATCCCATGTTCATCAAGTCTTAAGTGGTTTTTATTCTTTCACGAAAACTCAGTACACAATATCTAAATGAAGGAACTTAAACTTCAGAGAAGCATAGGTTAAAGTTCCTCCTTTATGACTGCTGATAGCTCTAATGCAAGAGTTAGTAAACACTGTCTAGAGGCTAAAATTGCAAACCTGGACCACCTACGAGAGGTATCACTGAGTCTCAAATAAGCCCTTCATGTTTTTGGAGGTAAGATCTGTGTAGTGATCAGGCAGCACTGATACTTTCATCCACCTTTAAAGTTTCCTTCTGGGAAAGGAAAACTTAGGATTGTGGTTTGGGCTCCACAGTATGCCCAGGATTTTAATATAAAAAACAGCAGTTGTTTTTTTCCTATTATGGCTTCCTAGTTGGCAGATTTTTTGCTTAGAGGGCCTACCACCTGGGCTTATACCAACAGAAGCAGAAGCAGTTGGATTTAGTCTGTGATTAACAGAATAAATTGCCCTTCCTGCAGATAAAAAGTCTATATTTTATCAGAAGGGATAGGTCGCAGAAAAGTGGTGCCAGAGCCAGGTTCTCACACTTGTATACACCAAGGAAGTGACCCTTTTGGAGGAGGAGTCCACCCTGCCAACTGTGGATGGTGAGCAGAGTCTCCAGCACCAACACCCCCAGAGGTTGCTCTATTCTACCTGAGCAGTAAGTCTCTTCATCTCTGGGCTTCTGAACCAATTCCTGCTGCTCTGGGCTCTCATTCCCATAAATAATGATATTAACAATAAGGTTGAGTGCCTGTGGATCAAAATCAGGGGGAAGGTCAACATGGCTGATATCCTGGTGGGAGTCTGTTACAGACCACCTAACCAGGATGATGAGGTTGATGAAGTTTTCTACAAGCAGCTGGCAGATGTCTCTAAATTGCCAGCCCTTGTTCTTGTGGGCGGGGAAGACGACAGGTCTGACTGAACACAGAGATTCTTAAGGAAATTAGGGTAAAAAAGAGAGCCTACCAGTTATGGAAAAAAGGGCTGGCTACTCAGGAAGAGTTTAGGAATATAGTTAGGTCTTGCCGAAAGAAAATCAGAGAGACGAAGGCAAAACTTGAACT
>VYXB01010830.1:0-76871 GCA_013397135.1 Pachyramphus minor
AAAACCCACCACAACCAACAAAAGAGCCTCAACAGTTTTTCTTATATTAATTACAACCACAGCAGAGAGGATCATGCAAATGGACTCTTTTTGCATGAACTGGGCTCCTTTTACCCCCTGTAAAGAGCACCAAACAGAAACCAGAACTGGTGCAGGGTGAAATTTGCCATCACGTTTCCTGCTAAACACCTCCAAGCACAGCCCAAGCTACAGAATAAAGGCTGGAGCCTTTGGTAAACTGGATGAATGCATTAATTAATTTTGCCTGCCAGCTCACCTTACTCACACATACTGACTCAATATTAAATGGAACGTCAGGTGCTCACCTCTGAGAAGACACGGACGTGCTCATTAATTAGCTGTGCTTGCCAACTGCCTTTAATGAGTTGTTGGATTACTGAATAAACCAGTGTTTGGCTTTCCAGTGAGGCTGCTCTGTACTGAGCTGAACACTTCAGTGCCAGACTATTATCTAGTCTTTACTCCTGCCAACACGTGCTACAAATGCTCTCGCAGCTCCCACTCACTAGAAATGGGTTTGAATCCTTGGATTATCCGTATCCTAGAACATGGGGCTGCACTTTCCCTTCCTAACACTTCATTTTCTGCTTTCCCAGCCTGCATAACACGTCCAATGTACACCAAGGCTGTGGCATTTTTAAACACATTTGGCTATTTTTAAATTATTTTTTTTCCTTTCATTTTATGCTGATCAATTTTTGAGGCTTATGCACAATTAGTGTTTTATGATGTTGGACACTGAATGGGAAAGTAGGAGCGTTTTTATTCAGGCAGAAACAAAGCTGTCACTATAAACTCAGATTTGTAAAGAGCTCTTATGAGAATGTCTCTGCTCACCAATAGAAATGTTCTCTGGCTCACTCTGCTTTACACACTGAACTCAGTACAATTAATTAAGGTTCTATAAATTGCTATTCCAGAGTTTCTCCCAGTTCTCAAAACCAAAATTACCCTGAGCAATTTTTAAGAAGTAGAGTGAAGCCTTAAGTAGGAAACAGTTGACTTTGAACAATGTTTTAAACATATTAGACTTTATCACCTTTCATTTTTTCCTATCAAAAACAATGATCGTGTTTTTAAAGTCTTTTGACAACTATTTTTTTAATAATTGCATCTTGATTGCTTAGACTAGATAGATTCTTACAATAGATTAAGAAGTCAAAGTACCAAAATCCATTAACTTTAAAAATATTATAAAACTTTGCCAGTTAAAAAGACTGTATAATAACCTTAAGTGTTAAATTAACAATATCTTTGCTTAAAAGTATCTAAAACTTTTGTGATATGCCCTAAGAAAATTAAATTATCTTGCTTAAGGAAGAAATAGAAATTTCATCATTGGCTTGAACAAAACAAGGGTCAAGTGAGGGGCCAGAACATAAAAAAACCAATTCTTACATGTCTCAAAACACAAACACAAGTAGCCAAACCTCCTTCTCACTTGAAATACTGAAAGAACAGCCTGTAACTTTTATATTGAATTATCTCACAGAGTGAAAACTGGCAGAAGTTTTCAAAATTAATTTCTTATATAAATACCTTTCTGGACAGCTTTTCCAGCAAAGAACAGCTTTAATTTTTTTCAAAGATCCAGAAATAAAAACTGATATAATTTTAAACGGTATGAAAGTCATTGTGTAATTCGGGCTTGGGTGTGGTTTTTCTCTCTCTCTTTTTTTTTTTTTAAAGCCACAAGCCCAGTTTGAAGATAACTGCTTGTCTTCAAACACTTTCAACTGGGAGCTGGCACCTGCATTTACAGAAGATCATCTAGTTACTCACTCCATACACCCAGCTCACATCTACCAGCTGTATTTAATATCTCAAGATACTTATCCAAAGTCATCCTGAACTATTTTGGTTTTAGCAGTCAACATTAAATCTGCTGCCCAGAATGAACACTTAATGCAGTCACAATCCACTAGTTGTACAAAGGATGTTAAACTGATCCCCAACATTATAGAACAACCTAAGCAGATAAGGGAGATACAGTTGTGCCAAAAGGCCCAAGTTCAAAAAGGAAAAATAGGAAAGAGCAGATAAAGAAGATGCAGTTCTGCCAAAAGATCCAAGTTCAAATGGGCCAAATGCCCACCACATAATCTGATCAATACTGGAAAGCACAGGGACTCCTCCAAAAAACTTTGTGTTGAAGAGGAACCTCTGCTAAGAAAGGAGGAACTTCCCAAGGCCACAAGGATGGTTTCATAACAAATTCAAAATAAGAGATCTTTGAGAAAGACCACCAGGAAGCAGGAGAATTTAAAAAAAAAATTGTATATGACCAAAAAACAAATGAGCAATAAAGGAAATACATATATAGAATATACCTACATAGAAATTATATAGTCAGTGGAAGAAAGCAAAGAAGAGTGAACAAAGAGTGTTTTGGGGGGAAATCACGACAGACTAGAACTTTGGCATTTATTGTTTCAGGTTGTCTATAAGCATAAATTCAGGCATGGAAGAGTCCCCAAGAGGGAACTGAATTTTAAATGTGCAAAATACAGATATTCCTAGCAGGGCAACCAGACTACTCAAATTTATCAGGGCAACATTTCTGCCATCATGGACCACTCACACCAATATATGCAATTGCTCAATAGCAATTAAATATCATTAAATGATATGAAATTATATAAATGATATAAATTATAAAAATGAGATTTTGTTGCTTGTTCCAATGAGTCACAACCAGTCACTTGGTTGATCCAATCAACTTTCCACAACTTCCATGGACAGTCCCAGGCAGCTAAAACGTGCCATCAATTATTAACAGTGGAATGAACTTACACAAAATGTTTCAAAATTAAAACAAACCCAAGTCTGTCCCCCTCCTTCCACCTCCCAAATTCAAATGAAGTTGGTAAAAATTTCTTCTTAAAGATATCACGGCAACCTCATGCAACTGAATCTTTCAAGGAAGATATAAAGAAGATTTCACAAAGACTGAAGAAGTCCCCTAAAGGAAGTTCAGGTCTTTTAAGCAACAATGCAAGTTAAATGGCTCAAAATAAAGGTAAGAGAGGGAGGAAGATCCCCCTAAATCATGATGAAATAGTGACCTAATCTAAGAAGAAATCCAGGGGACTGCAAACTGGGTGCCAGGATCAGGGCATTCATTTCAAATATCTCATTTAAAATACAGTCTGCATGAATGACCATGACTCGGTAGAAATGATGACAGGCTTGTAAAAGCACAGGGTTGATTCCTGGGGGAAGGATGTCAGGAGTCACCCTCGCACATCAAACAGGGACTTGTAAGAGACCCCCCAGGAGCAGGGCTGGGGGTGTCTCAGGTCCACAGGGCGAGGTGAAGTGTCCCTTGGAGCAGATGCTGAGCATGGGAAGCTTTACAGGAGGGAGCAGAACAGGACAAAAAGCAAGGCTTTCACATGCAGAGATGGCATTGATGGCCACAGCACTGCAAGTCCCGCTGTGTTTTTCTCCACATTCACATCAGCATCAATACCTTTGCATAAAGCACTGCCAGCACCTCATGGCAAAACAGGCCACAGTGATATATCCTTGTTAAACAGCATTAACATCAGGAATTAAAACTAACATCTAGGTTTGGGGGGGAAAAAACCACAACCTTACTGATTTTACCTCAAGAGTCTTCCATCTGTTGCTAATGCTGGAACAGTTATCTTTACAAGAGTTATTTTTACATCTTTGCAAACTCTGCAGATCTCTTACCATGCACACTCTTCAGGACTGAAGGCAAAAAAAAAAAATTAAAAAAAAAAATCTCTGTTTCTTCAAAGATATTTATTGAACATTAAACACAAACATGAATACTCATTCTCAGCTTGCAGAGAGTATTAGAGCAGTGGTGCACACACATGTTAAAGAACTGGGTGCATTTTTTGTCCTCTCCTAAGAGGTCACTTCAAAGCAGTGAATAAGACAATTTGAGCTTAATGACTTCTTCCATCTGATATTTCCTATTTAGGCAAATTAATTCGGCTATGCTAAAGCATTAAACAGAACCAAGCAGGAACAACTCATTGAAGAAAACAGAACTGACCTTTGGCACTTACTCAGCTAAAACTGTTTTCGTTTCTCTGGTAATACAGCAAACTGTGCACATCCCTTGTGTGAGCCAGTGTGCACAGGGGGGTTGGATGACAGTTCATTTCTGAGGTTTCAGGTTATGGTTTTACTTTGTGGGTTGGAGCAGATTAGCTTTCATGTTTATAAGCAAGTAAAGCAGCAGAAGGTGTAATACAATCACTGAGGCTTCCTTGGGAACAAAACCAGTGATGTATTTATACCATTTTCCTTAGCTATCTCGTAATTTTTTAAAATTTATTTGTGGAGTCCTTCAGCACCTGTAGCTTTGAAGCATCAGACAGACAAGGCCAGCATCAAAAATAAGCACATTTAACTTCCTAGGGCCTGCTAAAGCTCTCATGTAACAGCCTCATGTAGGACCACATTGCTCCTGTTTCATGCACCTTTAACACTGGTAATCACCAACAATTTACTCCAGTGGTTCCTTCAGCAGATTACGTCTGAAGTCTGGAAAGGAATTGTTCTGAACACTTAACTAGTCACTGAGCTGAGAGGCAGGGTGAGCTCTGTCAGACTGTCCCTGCACTGCTCAACCCACCCAAACTCACTGACTTGAGAAAACAATAGAACAAAGGAGCAGCCCGAGGTCCAGGGACTCCCCAGCACCACGTGAGAGGTGCACAGAGCCAGCTGTGCCTCAATGCTTGGAGGGTTTTCCAAATTTACACTGTACTTCTCTAGGAAACAAGGGTGGCTTTAAAGTTTGTTGAGGTTTTTCTGTAAGTAAAAACTAAACAATTTGCATAGTGAAAAATCACCTGTTCTGATCACCACCTTTGGATTGATTGTCACAAACAGGAGGGATTTTCCCCAAGGTTTCCATTGGCTAAAAGTCACCTGTGACACTACAGCTCAAGGACAGGCATATATTTTGGCTGCAGATGTCAGGCTGGATGACCTTTGCTATCCTTGTAAAACCATGCAGCAGTCATGACATGATGATGTAATGCAACAATGCCTATTACTTCAGGGCTTTTTTAATGAAGGCAAAAACTCTTCAGGATGTGATTAAAGAGCAAACAAAAGCAAACTAGAAAAAAAACCCCACCAGTGGCTGAGAAAAAAATCATGCTTCCTTTAAAGCTGAGGCCCTGTACCAGGGAAAGGGGGGACAACTAGTCCAAATAACAAACAGTGCCCTGATTTGCCACCCAGGCCTCCAAACTGAGGTCAATGCTTGAAACTGCTACAAAAATGGTGAAAAAAGTACAAGTGGATTTGGTGTATTGTTTAAGCAAAGAATTAACTGGGGTGCCTGGACTAATGCCCCTGCTAAGATTATAAATCCATAGTTGAACTGCAGTTTCAGAGCATTCCCATATATTTGCCTTCCTGCATTAATGCTGACATGATCCTGAGCAAACAGCATTTAGCCCACAGAATCCAAGGAGCTGGGTCTCATTTATGGAGTCAAAGGGAAATTCTGCTGCACTTAAGAAGACACTGAATGCTTCAGAAAAGTTCTCCTCTGTCATTCTGTACCTGTACCCAAGGGCAGGCTCTCCTTTTGCAGCCCTCCTGTAAAGCAGTGGGCTATTCCCTATTTTCCCTCATCTCCAATGCCAATCAGAAGAAAAGAACCATGACAGCTTTGGAAGTGCTCCATAAATTCAGTTGATATTCCTTCCCAATACTGATTTTTTTCAGTCTTTTTGTACCTTAGAGGACCATCCCTAATCTGTCCCCATACTGAAAGAGATGGTTGTGGGAAGTGGTGGGGAGGAGAGATAACACAAAATGAATAATCAAAGGAGTAGCACAGCCTGTGGAAGCTCAGGTTTTTGAGTCTAACAGAACTGACTCAGCTCACATTCCACACATAAAAAGAGTCCCTGAAGAATTTCATTTGAAAGCAAAGAGGAAACAAGGTAAATGTTATTGTGACAGAAATAGCAGCTACATACACCCAGCTATTTCTATGACATTACCAAAATCCTCTGCATTCAATACAATCCACGGCTGCATTGCCAAGCTTTGGACTGGCAAAAAGGATGGGACATAGAAATGCATTGCTCCAAGGCAAGGACAAGGAATGGGACTTATAATGAGCATTGAGAAAGGATGTTTTTTCTTCTTTAGAAGTTAAAATTGAAGCTACTCTACCACGCTGCAAGCTGTGCCAGAATATCTCTTTTATTATCTGTGAAAACAGATTCTTTGTATCAGAGGCAATCATCAATTTTTCAGGATGTGTGGGGAGGCTTGCCTTGTCCTTACATCTTTCAGGATCTGCAAGCACAGTTTTTAGAACATCTAGATAGATATGGAAAAAATTACAGGAGACAGAGTAGAAATAATTTCTAGAGATACTTAGAAGGCAAGTCAAGAATATACAAATGCATCACTTTAAAGGAAATCACTATTGAGGGAATGCAGATATGTTTGTCTTGGAAGCACATTGAGTTTAACTGCCAAAAATACGTATTTGGCTTTATTTGCTGCTCACCTTTATAAATAGGTATATCAAACACCACCAAGCTTTGACTTCTTGGAAAACAAATGGAAACAGTAAATTTGAACAGATTTAAAGGATAAGTAACAACTGCAAAAGGGACAGGAGGTAGGAAATCATTATTGCACCTAACACTGTTCTTATCCCAAGTCTGTTGGTTAAAGTTATCATGAAAAGAACAGTGACCATTCAGTCATGCTAATTCTATTTCCAGGACTACTGAACTTAGACTTGCATTTTGAAGCCACTGCCCCATTTTGTCCAAAAAGCTTTTCCTCTTTCAAAAGGTAACATAATCCCCTTTCACAAAAACACAGAAATGCACTGCTAAATGAAAAATAAATGAATAAAAAATGTCATGATTGTGAAGAACAGCATTGTCATCATCTCTCCAACCTGCAGATGATCCTTACAGAGACTTCAGCAGCAAAATTTTCCAGTTTCCATGGCTCAGCTGGAAGCAGCACCACTGTTAGCAGTGGCACTTGGCAAAATATCTGTTTAATCTGTAACTGTTTTATCTTTAAATCCTAAGGTGCCATTGTAAAGGGAGCACTTTTTTACGCTCCTGAGACAGCAAATGAAGAGCTGTGCTCTCGTGTCTCCTGGCAGGACCAGTCACAACAGGACAAAACCACTGCATGGCAACTGTTTGCTTTCATAGGACACCAACAAAATAAGGAGGAAAAAGCCCTTCACTCTCCCTGATACACTGCAAAGACAAAGCTTAATTTCATCAAGGGCACACTGGCTACATCGATTGGATTATTCATTTGGTATAATGGACTTTGCTTTCTTCCTGCAGCTTTCTCCAAACAAGAACAAAATGAAGATAAATCAGTTCTCACTCAAGGCTGACAGGCTCTATATATTTATGGATTTCTAAGCCCTGCAATACAATGGAAGTGAGGTATTCACCAAGGCTTCTTTTCTGCAGTACTCTTGCCCTCACACAGGTTCTCCCCAGCACACGGACACGCCTTGGGAAGGAAAAGCTCAGCAGCTTCACTCCTCCTTTCAGGTCCTTCCACTGATAAAACCAGCAGCTTTACCTTTCCCAGCACAGAAGCCACTTTGATGCACGTGTGGGAGAGCTCACATGACAGAATAGCCCCTTTCTGATCCTCCAAGCAAAGGCCCAATTGCCTTTTTCCAAGGGAGCACCACCGACGTAATCCCACTTTGCCGTTTGGAGAGCTGACGTCACGGGCAGTGTTCATGGAATCTAAAGATTACTCCCCCCATCATTATTTACACCATTGCCATTATGTTGAAGATCTGGCCTCATATTGTTCACACAATGAAAGAGCCGGTTGTGCCAACAGACCCAAACCACTGTTTCTAAGGATGAGATTACTGATTTATCAGCTGCCCCATATCATGGCAACATTTTCCATCACTTATTAATTTTGCAAAAAAAAGGTCTGACTTACTA
Source organism: Pachyramphus minor (assembly GCA_013397135.1). Classification (NCBI taxonomy): domain Eukaryota; kingdom Metazoa; phylum Chordata; class Aves; order Passeriformes; family Tyrannidae; genus Pachyramphus; species Pachyramphus minor. The sequence continues at coordinate 7,986 of VYXB01010830.1, forward strand.
TATTGCATCATTACATTTAGATCAAGGAGAAACCTCTGGCACAGCACATTATGGAGAATGTTAACCTGTGATAATCTCTTTGCAAAGAGGGAAAGAATTACGGAAAGTTGCTGGGCCAGACTTTCCATTGACTTACAACACAGTGTAGTTGCAATTGAGTTAACTACAATGAACAAACACTAGACCTGTGCAAAATAGGTGCAAAGTCTCACAGGCATGTATTATTCTGTTCATCTAAACCTGAGGTACAACTGCAGAAGGTGTGTCTGTGGGCAGTACACATGGCCTGCATGCATTTAATGTACTGTCTTAAAGGGAAAAGGGAATTCAGTTTGCATAAAAATAGCCTCCTCTCTAAGTGTTGCACCTGCTGAGGTAAGATAATCATTGAGGGGAAGATGATGTCCTGGATAATCACATAAATAAATCAGCACTGACCTCAGAAAATCTCTGATGCTGCCTAAGTACAAAAGGCAGAAGATATTCACTCACTTTTTTGCTTTCCTGGCCTTACTTTTAAGCAATGCCCATTACACAGAGAGAACCTTTTTGCAAGCCATTTAGGATTCTCAAAGGAGCAGGTATCTAAAACAATTTTTTTTTTAAAGCTTTATGGGGAAAATGCATCATGCAATATCTCTCCAGTTTTCCACAAGAAAAAGAACAAAGCCAAAGTAAATCAGCAAGTGGCACGACATGCCAAAACCCAGAAACAAAATGAGCAATGAAATTGGACTTATCACTTAGAAAAATCTAAGCCATTCATTTGAGATGCTTATGTTTGGGTAACCTTTGCAAGAATGTTTGCTGTTCTATTATACAAACAATGGAAATATTAGATAAGGAAAATAAGTGCAGTTGCCAAGAAAGCCCTATGCACTCCTTTCAGATCGTTAAACGTGTAGATGTGATTTTATGGGTATATAACATACCACCTACAGCAGGGGTGTCAAAGGCACAGAGCCATTCCTTCTAATCCCAGAGCTTGTGTGGGTCCCAGGAGTGCAGTGCAGAAACCCCTGAAGAACATCTGCACAGCTCTGTGCTGATGGACACAGGAGCCAACGTCAGCCTTGCTGGGCCAAGTATTACAGCTTTACCAGGCCTGTTGGATGGGACTCTGAGATAGCTCTGCAAGCCAAAGCAAACCTCCTGGCCTCACATGAGCTATGGACACACAACCATCTCACTAGATCTTTTCCATCTGTTCCCAGTCTTGAAAGACCCACTGTGACAACGGTGTTCAGTGTGACTTGGGTCAGACCCAGTGTTTCCCCATGGAGCAGAGCTGCAAAGAGCAAGCAATAAGTGCTCCAGTGCTTTTTCCTGTGAGGAGAGCAGAGGCAGGAGGAGTCCCTGGGTGTCAATGGGGAGGATGGAGAAAGGAAGGCTCCCATGCATGCTCTGTGCCCCTTCCTGTGTTTCACACTCATCCCCAGGAGGCAGGCACCCCTCCAGCTTCCCTCAGAGATAAAGGCACAGAATCATACCATCACAGAATGATTTGGGTGGGAATGCACCTTTAAAGTTGTCTAGTTCAAGCCCCCCTGCAGTGAGGAGGGACATCTTTAACTGGGTTGCTCAGAGCCCCATCCAACCTGGCCCCAAATGTTTCCAGGGATGGGACATCCATCACCTCTCTGGGCAGCCTGATGGAGTGTTTCGCCACCCTCATTGTAAGAAACTTCCTCCTTACATTGAATCTAAATCAACCCTCCTTCAGTTTAAATCCATGACCCCTCATCCTATCACTTTACTAAAAGTTTGTCCCCAACTTTCTTATGGGCCCTCTTCAAATACTGGAAGGTTACAGCAGGGTGTCCCTGGAGCCTTCTCTTCTCCAGGCAGTACCAACCCAGCTGGGATACATATCAGTAATTTCAAAAGGAAGGAGCAACCAGGATCCCAACTCCTTCTTATCCAGCCAGCCTCTCACAGAAAGTGTTGGTGACTTTGCCAGGCACAGATCCCCGAGAGCACGTTGGGGCACTCAGGGGGCAACCAGTGCTCATTGATGCCCTGCAGAAAAATGCCAAGTTATTACAAGCTCCCACCAGCTCAACCACACTTTGGGCTGCATGAATAACTAGGTGAAATACGAGTTTAAAGCTTGTCTGTGGGTTTTTTCCCATGCAAGGCAGGAAAAAACCCCTCTGAGGCCTTGGCTCTGACAATGCTGAAGGCTTTTTTTTTTATGGGGAAGGCTGTTTTCATTGTTCAAACCAAACCTTCCGTGTGGAGAGAACATGTACAAATAAGGGCTAGATGTGTACTTGGAGCTTGGCTTCTGGCCTGGGTGTGTTGGCAAATTGGCCTGAACTACAAGAGATGTTTTGACACCACAAATAAGGAATTAGACAGTGTGGTGATCCGGAGAGAGGATGAGCGGGTCCTGCTTTTACAGTGCTTTTAAGATGCTGCTTTGAAGATTTCCGAAGTGCTGCAGCTTAACATCACAAAGAAAATCTGAAAATCTACTTTCAGAGAGCTGGCAATCTTGCTTTTTTAAAAAAATTATATAATCAGCCAAATAATATTCATCCTAACCTTAAATTTAAAGTAACTTAAGAAAATCTTGAACTTACAGATAGTGTTTGGTTGTTTATGTATGATTAAGTGTATTCTTTTAACAACAGCAAAAATGATGCTATTGCCAGTTTCTTTACTTTATGAAAGAGAAGCTCAGTGTGGTTTAAGTGCAATTCAGTATAGACCAGCAAGAGTAGTTTCAAAAGAGATTAATTTATTTAAGGTGCATTTTTATAGAAGCAAGTGTAAGGAACCAAAACTAATGAGTACCAAAAGCAACTGCTTTAATTTTGTTGTATTCAGTCTTTCTTCATCTTCTACCTCATAGTTATAATTGTGAAAGGCTTTTTAGAACTAAATAATTAAAAAATAAATACACAGTTGGCCTCATAGATACTCAGTCCATACCTCCCACAGAACAAAGATGTTCTTGAAAAGAGAAAGCAACTTCTCTGGTATCTATTTAACTAATGGCAGTCCTATGATTGAAAAGTCAACTTCTGCACTAGAAATTTTATCACTTAACTACTAATTGATACTGTCTTTCCAGAAAGCCTTTTTACAGTATCCTAAGAGACCTACAGCTAAAACCCTTTTTATTTTCTATTTTCTCTATTAAAAGTAGGCTCCACACTGGAAAGAAATGCACTCAAGTATTTTAAGCAGGAAATTGTGGAAGTTAATTCACTATAATAATGCTATAAGAAATAAACATCTTTATAACATGAAGGGAATGTAGATGAAAACCTTACTGTAAATTGGGGAGTACTATATAAAATTGTGGGTAAATTTAGTTAAGCATTGGAAAGAGTGGATTCCAGCCTCATTTGGGATTCATCCAACTAACTCATCACACTTTACCAGCTGTCCTTTATAAGGTATCACTGATGCTCCAGTGGGCCTCGAAGACTCCAACTGCATGGAAAATTATACAACTGCCATCCCAGCTCTGCCCAAGGGGGGATTCAGAATTGTTTTGCAGACCCAGAGCTAGATCCTGCTCATTTGCTGTACTCCTGGAATAATGAAAGTGAAACTAATCTGAATATAAATATTTTTTAAGGGAAATTCAAGTCGACACATATTTGTATTTTTTCATATAAATTATTTCCATCGATTGTGGGGAGGTTCTTTCTATGAGCACTCAAATGGGAGCTTTTCATTACAATATAATCACTTCAATGCAGGAAATCCCTTAGGCATAGCTGAGAGCTGGGATCCACACTGCATCTATAGCCAGAGAAGCAATCAAAGAAAATTTAAAGAAGAGTCTGAAGTCTTGTAATCCATAATAATATTATTAATTCATTCAGCATGCAAATATTATTCTGCTCAATATTCAGCAGACTTCTACAGCTCCACACTGAATTAACACAGGAGTTCAGAAAGCACTGCTAAGAGTAGCTTCACAACAGTGTAAATAACATTTGAGTTACACATATGTCTTACCTTGAGAAGTTCGAAGCCTTTAAAACAGGAGTTTCAAAAGGCACTTTGAGTGTAAGTGACTGATCCTACCAATCCATAGGTGCTCCATGAAATATTAACATGTGAAATGAATTGCTGAGCAAACTCTGGGCTCATTATTACTTATTTTCTAAATATTGAGTAAACCAGTAAATTCAGATCCGGTCACATTTTACCAAATTATAACACGCCTGCTGCCAGGAAATGTTTTTCCCCTGTTCTAGTAACTACTTCAGCCATATCCCACAAAACTAAAAGACTTCAGAAGATAAATTCTGAAAGAGTTTACAAGCCTGGGAAGAACTAAGTTCTAAGGTCTTTTTTTGCTGTTTCATTCATATTCACTCAGGACTCTTGCTCAGCAAAAGTTCACTTGGTTCCGTGAAAGAAGTGTCCTGCAGTAATGGTAATTCCATTACTCTCCATAAAACTGCGTTAAAGGTGCAACACACCAAAGTATGAAAAACAAAGGAAGTGCAGTTAACTGTGCTCCACCAAAGAAGATTTTGGTTGGAAAAGTGATGTTCAGGCATAGCAGCAAATTGTGGGGGTTTGCTGCAAATACCAAAAGATAACACCCTGTATGTCAATCATTTATTTGCAAATCATCCCTGCTTTTCCATGTAAGAAATTATTATATTTCTTTTCTCTAAGAATAGTTACATCTTCAAGAATATCCTCTTCACTGTATTTTAACTTTCTTCACAGAGCTTGGAAACAAGAAAAGCAATGGGTAGGGACTTAGAACTAAGCATATGCTTATATTTGTCATAAGCCTTCAAAGTTTTTCTGCTGTGGATACTTTCTCCCAAATTAAAATTTCCAAGTTTTGACAAGACATATTTCTGGCAGATTCTCTCCTATAACAATTTTTCCAAGCAAAACAAGTAAAAATAAGATGTAAACTTAGCGTGGGAATCCCGATTATGTGATCTCATTTAAAATTAAAACCCAGTAGAGTCTTCACGATTCCAAGGCTATGCTGATTGCCATTTGAAGCTGGAAATGTTTTTCCCTAATGCACAAGTGATGAAGTGCACGTAATGCTTAGAGGAAAGTTACCTTATCTGCAGTATCAGATATAGATTACTGCTGGAGTCAGCGTGCCACACTACTTGGATCCATATGCTCTGTTCCAATATGAGGAATTAAGTTTCCCTGATGTCATAACTTGAAGAGATAATGCAATTAACGTCTCCTTTGAAGTTCACATTGACCAGGTAACCAATAGAATGAGTTGGCAAAACTTTACTCGAGTCACCAAAGTGAACTCAGCTCACCCAGGCTGAGACTTCGGCTCTGATGTTCTGCAAACGCTGAGGGATACTGAAAATGCTGAGTCCCTATGAGATATTTATAAATCAGTGTTTATTCTGTTATGTAAATATAGAGATGCTGCACTTCTGTCTGGCACTCCCCAGATGTGTCAGAATTGCTGCATATTCTCTGAAGAGTTGGTTCCCTGAAAGACTGATGGACATCTGCAAATCCCAGACAAGTGCCAGGGTCTCCTTTTCCTACCTCAGTGCCCCTCCTGGGAACAATCTCCCTGCAGGAAAAGAGGGCCTGTCTGACGGATCAGATATTTGGGCAAGGCTAGAAAAAGGGAGAGATCTGTTACACAATGTTCCATTTGCCACTGGTTACTCTGGAATGCAAGATTGCACGTGACTGCTGAAGTGCTACTCAAGCTGGCTGCTCATTTTAATACAGAATCAGCTTGATAATCCTTGGCTGAAAAGGTGCAGTTCACAGCTTTGTGGGTTAGAATGGTTAAACAGCAGTGAGGCTGTGTATGACCAAGTGTGAAGAATTTTCTTGAAGATGAGACATTGATAGCTGCTCCTTTGGGACCCTTCAACTGGTGTAATTTATACTATCACACTACAGTTGACATGTTTATGATTGTGCCAATAATTCAAGGCTTCTTGAGGCATTTAAACAGGAGAGGTAACCAAATGATTAATTTTAGAAAGAAGAGAATGGAACAAAGCCAAGATTCCTATCTTCTTGAAAAAGAAAAGAGCCTAAAATGAACATCTTGGCTACTTTACAAGACTAGAGAAATATTATAGACTGAAAGACTGTTTAATTTCCAAAAGTGTTAATATTCCTTGGAGATATAAATACAGTGATGAAAATAGAATTCTAAGAATGAAATAGAATTTTACTTGCACTGAAACAAAAAGATTCATTATCAGGAAAGTTGCATGAGGAGGGGAAACATCCCACCACTGTCAGTGCTTTAAGGGGACATATTTGCCATGAGCACTGAAAAAAGACTAATAAATGATGATCAGGTAGACAACTTCAAAAACATTCAGAAGAACAGATACTGAAAAGTTATGATTGGTATTATTAAGTATGAGAAAGTAAGGAGTTTCATTATACATGCAACAGAAGTCCAACTAATAAAAACATTGACACAATCAGACTGATGATTTAAGCAGATCTATAGTAATAATGAAGATTAGCTACATCTATATATACATGACCCACATTGACCTACAAAGTAACATAATGTGCATCTCAAAAGGTCAATTCATACTCTCAAGATGCCCAAATACCTAGAAATTCTCTTGTGACTACTTTGCACCTTCTTACCTCCAAGAGCATACATGTGAAAGTCTCCTTGCAATACCACAAAACATGTGCTGATGTTGTGTGTGCCTTCTAAGGAAGAATTAATGCATTTAACTCATAGAACAAACAGCATTTCTGTTACTCTCCTGCCAGCTATAGCTAGGTTGTTTTATCTTCTTTCTTTGAAGACTCTTGTTTTATTGTTTTTAGGGAATAATGACAGCACCATGAGAATTCTGTTCAGGTTTGAATCAAAACCTCTTCCTTTCACTATCTGGGGAACACTTACGCACAGTCCCCCGATTCAAGCGAAGTGAAAAGTTCTTACCTTCTGTTGGTGATGTCTTCAGATGTCTGCAGAGCCCCTCTGTTTCCCCATATGTCTCTTTAATTTTTACTACTGCTTCTGTCCCTCGGAGTTCCATGAGGGAGCGCAGTTCCTGCAGTGTGCACCCAAACTCTCCCGCATGGTTGGCCTCGTTTCTTTGGTTCTTGGAATAAAAATCGCTATTTGTCATGTCACCCATTGTGGCTGGTTGTATTGCTCCACTCGTTGTAGTCGATACAATCTTAAAACTGTTTTAAAAATTGAAGGAGAGGAATCTTGAATTCCAAGCTAAGAAATTAAAAAGAATCCAGTGTGTGTCCGGCGAGCGACGTGGAGGATGCCTCTGGCGTGCAAGGTGTCCCTGACTGACTAGTGGTCTGCAGAATGGCTGCTTTCAAGGCTGCAGACCAGCTCCACTCCATTCACCATTTCCCATTATGTTGCACCCAAGCTGTGGAATCTACATGGTCATTTCTTCCTCTGGACCTTTGGGAACAAGCAAAAAGGACTCATTACAGGAGTGTGCGACAGCGCGTTACAAAAGGCGATTTTCAAATGTGTTCTGTCATGGCAGCTGGACTTGTCATTTCAGAGAGGCTGTGCAGAGCCAGGGGGAGATGTCCTGTGGGGTGCTGCAGCATCCACTGCAAGGGGAACACCAGCTCTGCCTTAGATAAAGCTCTCCACAGCCAAAGCACCAATAGCAGTGCCGCTCACTTTAATCAAGTCCCAAGAGCACCCGCTAAATGAGATGACTCATGAATATTAATAAATAAGTGATTAGTCCAGCAGGCAGGATACACCTCCAGTACGTGCTCTGCTTCATACACCCACATCAGTCTGTCCTCTGACCAGAACAAAGCCTCTGATAAAGGCTGGGAGGGGACACAAATGGGTTAAACACAGCTAGTTTTCATGATGGGTTAAAGCAAAGCTGTTTTTCAGCACAAGGAGAGTGAAAATGGGAGAAAAAAAACTAGAGCCACCATTATAATTGCAGAATACATTTCAATACATTACATCTTGCAGCCTTGCCTTCTGTGCAGGAGAGCTGGGTTTGAACAGCCACAGCTTCTCCTCAGCCAGGCACCCACTGGCTGCTGGCCCCAGCACACACAGACACACACACAGGGTGGTGCTGGGTTCTTTCTTTTTTCTTCTTCTCTCCCCCCTTCCCTTTTTATTTTCAGTTTTTTCCCCATGTGCAGTGTTGAACAAGTCCCATTTGGACCATCTGGAGACAGCTGATTACTTGCTAAAACCAGCCTTTAAAACCTGTTTCCCCTTCCCATATTCTAATGAAGTTGGTTTTAAATACGGCTGAAACCAGCTATTGTATTTGGCACACAGAGTTTTAAAAGAGATTAAAGGTTTCTTTTTTGCCTCAAGCGAGTTAGTGAGAGTGCACTGTCTAATCTATAGGTCTCAGAATAGTTTTCATAATAAAAAAGATCTTTCAAAGGGCACACCAGCAGCCTAATGACTGACCAACCTGTCACAGGCAAAGGGCATATGTTGAACTTTCTAGGCACAGTAAAACACAGTGGAAATGAGTACCCAGATAAAGCACATAAAGAGGATCCCGACGTGTTTGAAGTCCCAGTTTTGTATTTGTACAACAATTTTAATCTCCCACCCACATATAGTTGACATAGCACGTAGGCTTGGTATTTCCACTATCTGACTCTGCTGCATTGCTCTGCACATGACAAAAATCAGGCCCCCTGGATGCACTAAATCCTCTGCCCACAGTGGCACTGCCTGCTTAAGAGCTGCCTAACATACCTTGCTCAATTAGCCAAACTGAACCTCTACCAGCCCTCTGATTTACAGCTTCAAAACTCAACATTTCTTTGATTTTTGGGGAGAGAAAAGAAAAAAAGAAAAGGAACAAAAACAAAAAAAAAAAAAAAAAGAAAGAACCCGCTTCNATTTACAGCTTCAAAACTCAACATTTCTTTGATTTTTGGGGAGAGAAAATTAAAAAAGAAAAGGAACAAAAACAAAAAAAAAAAAAGGGAAGTACCAGCTTCACTATGATATTAGAGAGCACAATTAAAATAGCAGCCAACTGCCACATTTTTCTTCTACCCACCCTATTTATTGATACATATTCTAGTCCTAAGAACTTCTGCCACCCTACATTTCACATATTGCTTTTCACATTCTAGAATTTCATCAGAATTTCTGCCCAAAATGTGGCTTACTGTGAACAACAAAGAGAAACTAGAAGCAGTAATTGGCCTTTATTTGCCAAGTAATAGCCAAGGAGGAGATGTTGTGCCCTGTCAACCACGCTGAGCTCTCCGTGCCGGGCAGTGCTCACAGCCTCAACCCATCCCTAGATAATTCCCTATGCATGGCATGCCGAAAAGACCTGACTCACACTATTTATCTGTTTGTAAACAGGGTGGATCAGTATTCTGAGCAGAAATAACATCAGCCTGCAGCATTATTTCGACAAAATCGCAGGACATGAATGTCACAGACGCCCAGTCAAACAAACTCCACCCCAGGGGGCATCGAAGAGCCACGACCTCCGCTGGGGATGAGCTCCTCCTTCCTCACAGCAGCATTTCAAACTCCTCCTGGTGTGTCATCTGTGATAAGCTGCTGCTGACAGTCACATCAAAATGCAGATGGAGGTTTGATTGTGAGGCATCAATAATAATAATAACGAACAGCTGAAATAACAGGCTGTTCTTTATTTCCAGTGGCAAAAAAAAAAAAAAAATGTTCCAAGATAAATACACTTCAAGATTTTGAAAACTGGGCATCTCAAACAGCCATGATGTTATAAAGTAAAATTATTCCTATCCTGTTCCATAACACCACAGAAAAAAAAGATAATTATTAGTATTTTCTAAGGAGACCCCTCTACTGATTTAATTCATGATGCAAAGGGTACTAAAAACAGCAAAGACTTCTTCTGCATGATTTTTCTGTGGGATATGTCCACCCCTTTCAATCAAAGCATCTCTTTAGGCTCACTGTGCCATCACTATAAATTAATATATTTGCTTCTATTCTTAGAAATTCTTCGTCATTTGTCAGCCACAGCAACACAGTGCTGCTGCTTTTCAGCATGAGTCACTTGCCTGCTTAATTTTTAATTTCACCTTCAATTAAATATTAATCAATAAACAACAAATATGAAGTTTACACTTCCTTCAGTGCTTTAAAAAAACAAACCCCTCCGAGTTTGTGCTGTTCATGATTCACCTAATGCTTTGCCACCAAGGAAACACTTTTTTGAAAGGCAGATGGTAAAACCCAGCAAGTACAGAGCGTGACTGACATTATTCACTGATAACACATCTCCCTAATCCCGTGGAACAAGATATGCAGCTTCCATCCGATCCTTGAATCTCCCTTAGGACAAGCCCAGGCACCCTGCCAGGGTGTGTGCTGGGGTAGCACGGCTGACACACGACCACCTCACCCCTCCCGAGCTGGGAATATTCCTCTGACAAAAGGAGTGAGAAATAAAGGAGCTGTGGCTGGCACATGGCAGCATTCCCACCACAGGGGTTTTGCATCTCCCAAAATACATCCAGTTACCAGAAGTGGGTGAAACTTCCACAAGTCTCATCCACAAGACATCTGCAAGTACTGCAATAGGGTTTGGGTGGTTTGGGGTTTTTTTCTTGGTGTTTTTTTGGGGAGGATGAGGTTAGGGAAGGGATTACATTACCAAACCCACTCACAACACTGGTATTTTCAATATATAGATATAGCACAGGTGAATTATCAAGCAATCCTGATGTTAAAAAAGCAGGTGATACTGATACAGTTTCCAATCAAATCAAACAACAACCAGGATCTTACATCCTAATGGCCTGATAAATAAAGTGAGCTGAATTTCATGCTCTGGGTGCTGCTTTCACTGGTAGCAGCACCAGTCTGCCAGCAGTTCACAAGGGATTTGAATCCCCTACTATGGACTAAGCTGTCTGGGAAATAACACCTCTGGCAGTCAAAGGGAACATGACCCAGCAAAACACAAGTTTCAGCAGCAGAAGATGCATTGCCCTGGGAGTGGAAAACCTCCAGGGAGCTCAAGGACTTCTCCCTTCCTTTTCAGATGTGCCCTGAGTCCATTCAGGGCCTCCAGGCCAAAATTCCTCCACCTCTTTTACCCAAGATCCACTGAATCTCTTTCAATCCAATGACCACTATCTGTGGTGGGCTTCAGTGGGTTTAACTTATAACCAAATGCCTCCCAGAGCACAAAGAGCCACCACCCTCCAATTCTGAGAGCACAGCTTTTCACACCATCATTTCCTCCTCCGTTGGGTACATTTGGGCTCATCATTCCCTAGGAGAACAACTTATAGGGAAAACGGTCCTCCTTAGAAAAGTTCAGCAAAAGAGAAGTAAAAACTCCAGTAAACTGAGAAACTAATTTCACCCACAAAGTTGGACTGTTCTCCCAGACAAAAGCAGTCACTTGTTCTTACCAATGCTTATGATTCAAGAAAACTTCACCTACTAGAACCACTGGGAAAAATACTGCCCTTATTTTTCTCATTAAAAAGTCAGAATATAAGTCTTCACCTTGGTCTGGGATTTTGTCACTGATGTCATGGATTTTTGTTGTACAAATGCACTACAAACTCAAACTGTTTGCTGTTTAGTTGGTTTTGTTGTGGGTTTTGTTGTTTTTTTTCCATAGTGGCTGTGTCTGGAGGAACAGGCTTGCATTCCTGTAGAGCCCAAGTCAAATATTTTTCATCTTCTAGCTGCTTAGAGGAAATGCATGCCAATTAAAACAGAAGCAATTTGGATGAGCTAACTGCAGGCCTGCTGGGAAAACTATTCTTTGATTTCCCTAATCAGGAAAAGTCTCATCTTGGAAGCTTGTAAATATTTTCACAGTGTGTTAGAATGTAGATATCATCACTATGTATTCTGACATCTGATTTCATTTGGACTTCTACTGGCAGAAAAGTTAATGAACCAGATTTCACCAAATCACAATCACAAGACTTGCCTTTCACAGTCTTCAAAAGTCTGGGCAAATAATGGATTCACAGTGAATCAGAAAAAAAGTAGGATATATTCATGACTTGACTGTTTTCTTTTAGCTGTCATCTAAGATCATGCTAACTCTGCTCTCAGAACCTGCTGATGGAGGAATTGCTTGCAGTACAGGATGGGAAGGAAATCACCCACAGCCAGGGCAGAGATCAGCAAATCCCAGGTGCTATTCATTCAGGGTGCAGCTGGGAAGGTATCACACAGAACTGATTCTCCTTGAATTAAACTGAGGGAAGTAGCAGTTCCCAGCCTTCTGTATGGAGCATCACTTGGGTTTTTACTTGGCTGTAGGTAAAATGCCAGCTGGTCCTTGGGACCTATAGAGAACCCTCAGTAAGGGGGGAAAAAGCACTGAAGTGTCACATTTTAGTAAGTACAGGTGAGTACATAACCAGACTGATCTGCCCTCATTGCATTAGAGACACCATTCCTTGATAGAACAGGGTTGGAAGTAGATTTAATGGAATTTTCCCTTGAGTCTGAGCAAAATCATCTGAGAGGGATTTTTCAGCATGCAGTTCCTGGAACTCTGATGTGAGGTGCTGGTAACAGCAGGTTGACAACATATTGCAGAGGATGAAAACTGCCAGGAGACCTCTGCAAGGTGAAAACAGCTGAGAAAGAAAACCATAACCTGCTCTATAGAAGTCTCCAGATGTGTGAAAAAACCCAAGTGTGGCCCAGCCATAGCACCTTTTACAATTTCTTGTTCTTTTCTTGTCAAAGACAGAATGTGAATATAATCTTTGTGGACCAGAATGAGATTGGACTCTCTATCCAGTGGCCAACAAAGTTAATCAAATGCACCCAACAATGCTCAAACTCACACTCTCTTAAAACAAAAACTGGCTTTGAACCTTAATTATCAGGAATGCACAAGATGCAGAAAGAACTAAAGGAAACTACCATCTGAATAAAAGCAGTTTGGCACCTTTACAAGTGTGAAATTTTTGTTTAATACCCAGAAGTCCAGAGTGGATAAAGAAAGACAAACTGAACTTTGTAGCTAAGTGTTGTCTGAAAAATATTCCTGACTTCATCCTTACATTTCTTCATAAATTTCAAGTTGCCTTAAGTTAATCTGTGCATCCATAAAGAAGCTGTGGCTGCCCCTGGATCCCTGGAAGTGTCCAAGGCCAGGTTGGACAGGGTTTGGAGCAACCTGGGCTGGTGGAAGGTGTCCCTGCCCGTGGCAGGGGGCTGCAGTGAGTTGAGCTTTCAGGTCCCTTCCAACCCAAACCAGTTTGTGATTTTCTGATAATTCATTCACGATGAGCACACACCAATGAGACATTCAGTTGTAGTCCTTAGACAGAAATATATTTCCCCTGATAACAGGATGACATTAAGACAATTAAATTATTATTTTAAAAAGATCAGAATAAACATGTTAAAAAAAAAAAACCCCACAGGCAACTACCTATTAATAATTATTTCAGTCTTTTCAGTATGAACCCATGCCTCTAGTCAGCTTGGACTTCCTGTACCAGTTTTGCTATCAGGTAGGATAAATAAAAAAGGATTCCACACCTACTGTAAGATACCATTGAATATTTGAAGGCAAAAAGGATAATGTCACAAAATAAACCTTCATTAAAGGGGCACAAAATATCCTTAATTTCAGTTATACAACAGACCTATTTACTCAGGATTTCTGTCAAACAGAATCTAACTCTTGCACAAATTTCATGACTTTTTTCCTCACTGTACTGGTAAACTGAGGGCAACTTAAAATAAGAGTTGTGAAACAAAACCACCCCCAGTGCCTGCTGCAGTGAACAGTAATGCAGTCTATAATTTGATACCAAATCTGCTTTCCACTCTTCCTCATGTAAATGGCTGCAGCAAAGCCAAATGAACTACTGACAGGAACAAAAATACTATTAAAGGAATCAATTCAGTCCCATTAAATCAACGAAATGACTCCATCAGTGACTTCTGGGGCACTGGATCAGCTCCTGCAAATAAAAACCTTCCGCTCCTGATGCCAGGTCCTCACTCTGGGAATGCTGTCAGCAGACACACTGTGATGAGGAACCGAATCACCTTTGGGATCAGTGATTCCTGAGCACTTTTCCCAGTTCTGGAACTTTCCAGGCTCAGCCAAGGACCAACCCTAACACCCACCGACTGCAGGAACCTGCTCCCACAGGGGAGAGCCCCACACAACATTCCAGATGCTCACAGAGACATGACCTGTTATGCAAAGAGGTTTTTCCAGTAAAGTCTGTACCAGCCACCAGCTTTAAGAGCTCTCTCTCATGTCTTCCTTGTACTGACATCAATTTATTTTGTTTTGCTTTCAGTGGTAAAATGAAAGGTTCTTTTTCATGAGCCATTTGTTCTCCTAAGGCTCCAATTCCACACTGCAAAGCAGGTTTGGGGTTTCTTTTATTCACTGCCTTCCTACACACCACATAGTCCTTACTCTTGGGGTTGTATTTTTGGCACTGAACAAAGACCTGTTCTGCACCCCATAAGCTTTAGAAAATTCATGTTTTCCTGTATAACTGCACTGATTTTATACAGAGACTAACACAGCACAGTTATTCCAAGGAACACCAACTGTTATCAACTTAATCAAAAACACAGCTGAGAAAAAAGCTAAGGCTATTCAGACTTCAGACACTCAGATATCATTAATTAAAGTAGATGTGGAAAAAAAAACCTAAATTAAATGTTCTAAAAGCCAATAGGTGATCAGCTAAGGAACAAATCCCAGCACAATCCCAGGATCCAGCACAGATTACTATTTGGTTACAGAGCTGGGGGACGTTGGGGGGAAACATTTTTTTTAGCAGAAAGCACAGGAAAGATCCACTGCAGTGATACCACACAGATGTAGTGATCAGGTACAAGCTCATCACCATCCTCTCCAGGACAAAATTGTCAAAATAGCTTCCATTCAACTGAGATGCCATTTTTTCCCCCCAGAATTACAGTTATATTATTATATATTATCTATGTGTGTGTATAACTACAGTTACATTATTATATCACAATAAAATATTATGTATTGTTATGCTTTAGTCCATTACAGTATCAAGCTGGGGACAAGGATGAAAAACCCTATAAAAAAAAGAGCCCAAAAAGCAAATTATTGAAACATAAGCACTAAAAAGATGAAGCTCTTTTCATTTGCCCTTTGTGCATTTTACATACCACCAGATTTCTTAAATCTAGAATTTGAATTACCACGTGGCCTTTACCATCAGCAGATATGGTCAGCTTGGAGCACACAGTCTCAAGGGAGTTTGAGAAGCCTGTGCTTTCACAGTCTGTGTGCCTTGGACATGATTATACCTCATTTTAATCAGCAAATTCTCCAGAACTGCTTAAAAGAAATAGGTTGTCCAGTTCTTTCCAACAAGTAGAATCTTAGGCTTGACAGAGTCTAATTAAATACAGCTGACACCTAAATTTTGGGACTTCTTTTCAGTCTCTGTTGAGAATGGACACTGAATTTGGCTGCTAATTGTTACTTTTAGTCCATTATTGATCATTTCACTATAAAAATATTACATGGCCTCTATAATCCTCACACCTTAAGACTACTCAAATGTTTAATAGTATGATTAGTACATGTATACCTTGAGCTCATTGTACCTTCCTTTCTCAGATTTCTGAACCATATTTTACAGAGATTTTTTTATCCTAAAAACTGAGACTAATTAAGAAAAATCTTGTCTATGTCTGAACAATCTATCAGCCTTTTAATCAATAATTTCATTTCATGATCCCTGTGCCACAGCACACCTTCCCTCCTGACTCTACCTTGGGGGTTACATCAATCCACTGCTGGTTTGGGAGTTCTTGAGTGGTAACAGAAATATTTCCAGCACTGGATAGAACATTGTCATACCAGTAGTTGCAAAGACTTAAGGAGGCCAGCATTTTATTACTTTTTAAGCTGGAGGTAAATAGAAGCCTTTTCCTGCCTTATTAGGAGCATGAAGAGCAAATCTGTACTTCAGTGGAAATCTGTGCTTCCATGGAAAAGCTCTCATGGATGTGAAATATAATTTTGATGGTTTATTTTTGTTAAAAAGCTGACAGGTATCATGTTTTCCATAAGTACAAATCTATGACATTAGAGAAAGGATAAAAACTCAAGAAAATCCATAACTAGTTAGCTGCAGCAAAATGCATTTTGTTGTGTCCTGTTCTAAACTTTGAGGTTAAACACCCAAAGCAAACCTCACTGGGTCTACAGGCATTTCTTTACAACAGCTCAAACTCTAAGGATGAAACCAGAATAAAAACTGAGCCTAAGCCAGAGAACAGGGCAAACAGGTTCTGTGCCTGATGAAAGGTTAGTGCTCCTCAAACAGAACAGAGAATGGCCTGAGTTGGAGACCTAAAGCTCACCTTGTTCCACCCCCTGCCCTGGGCAGGGACACCTTCCACCAGCCCAGGTTGCTCCAAACCCCATCCAACCTGGCCTTGGACACTCCCAGGGATCCAGGGGCAGCCACAGCTTCTCTGGGTCTCACCACCTTTATTAGGAAGAATGTCTTCCTAACAGCTAATCCAAACCTAAATTACCTCCATCATGTGAAAGTCTCAGCAGCTGATTATTTTACTAGGAACACCTGCTTAAATAGCAATATTCCTGGGATTGCTCAGGGAGTAACTCAGTTTCTTCTAGAACCTGCTGGAAATACCTTGCAACATAAACAACCTATGGGCAACATTAAATCCAAACATTTTTCACAGGAAAGACCTTTCCTATTTTTCCATCTAAGTCCACACTTCTGCAGTATGATCAGTGTGGACACTCACATCCCTAAGAAAGAAGTTCAAAATTCTACACAGCAACCCATGGGAACCCTTTCAGGGGGAATAAAAAACAACAAGAACCTTGGCCTTGTTCTGCTGTTTCCTCTGTTCTTCTGTCAGCATCTATCACATAAATCAACCAACCATTAGCAGAGAAAAGGACTGGCTGAGTACTGTTGGTTGTGTCATTCTATAAAAGAAGTAAAGAAAATCAGAGCAGATGAACAGACCTTTAGCCAAGAGACAGAAGGTCACAGCACAGCCACACTGAAATGGAATCAGATTGCTGAATTTGGCCAAAAATGCTCTAATTTCAGTATTAAACATACAATAATGTCTTTTATCTAAGAGTGGCTTCAAGACTGAAAGCAGAGAAATCCATTTTTCCAGGAATTATTCGTATTTTTCAGGGAAATAGGACTGTTCAGCAAATGAAATGCTGGAGCATGATACAAAACTGCATTAGAAACAGCTGGTCCGGGAAAAAGAAAAAGGAAAAAAAGAAGAAAAAAAGGGGGATAAAAAAGACCAAACACAAAAATCCTGCCCCAAACAAACTAAAACAACTTCCATTCCAGTCTACATTTGCAATCCTATCGTCTGCCACCTTGGTTTCACTATCAGAAGCATATTATTATACTATTAAATAAAGATATAAAGCCATGAAACTAATATTGAAGCTCTTAGTGCAGCACCATTGGTTGTTAATAAGATTCAGAAAATCCAGCTTCCATGCAAAATAACTGTAAGCAGAATAATGAAACAGAAAGAACACAAACTATGAAAGCAAATCATTTGGTTGCTAAAAAAAAAACCCCAAATATATTGTTATTTAATGACGGAATAGAAATATAGAAACACATTCAAGTGGAATTGAGGCACATTTTTCATATGCAACATTCCCATAATGGCTGTAAAAGGAAACTGCATGCTTTAATCTGCTTTTCTGAACATATATATATATACACACATTTTTATTTTGTTAAGAGTAAAAAGAATTTTTTTATGTTTTTATTACATTTAAAAAAAGAAAGGCAAAATCTTTACCTAAGATCAATCTATTTTGTTTTTGGGGTGGGATGCAGTTCTCCAAAATGAAAGTAGAGAGACCAAATTATAATTAGCAGCTGTGTTTGCAGCTACAAGGACCATCTAAGACAGATTTTTGTTGCCACCTGCTTAGTTTGTGGCAAGAGACCATTTTAGTTCACTAAATGTATAAAACCAAGCCTATCCTGCTGCATGCCTGTACCTTGCCCACCTGTATCATATATTTCTCAGGATTCAAAAGGAACATGTTGAAAATCTAACAAATTTAAAATCAAACTTTAATAGGTTATAAATCCCTAAAAATTAAACTACCAGTAGTTGAAAGCCACCAGGTCACACATTAAAGTTCCTATAAAACTTGCCATCTGTTTAAATTTCTTTTATGCCACAGAACTCTCAGTGCATCATTATGCAAACACCAGAGGAAAAGAAAAATAACTCTTTAGCTTTGCTACATCTCATGGAAAACAAGTTATGTGGTAGAGGACAAAAGCTGTTACTTTTCCAAAGCTTTTTTGTTTTTTCTCTCAAAAAATCCACATAAATAATTTTTCCAGTCACACCAAGATGCTAAGCTTTATAAAATTTCATTTTAAAAGCTGAAACTACCCATGTTGGCTACTAAAGAGAAATCCAAACCTGGAGAGCTTTGAATTCCAGCTTCAAATGCAAACATCCTCGGCCACGAGCTCGCACAGATCTTGCAGGTAATAGAAAGTTACAGCAAGAAAATGCAATTGAAATGATGATTTGGTTAGAGTTTCTTTCCAGGTTTGGAAGAGAGGGGAAGAGATGAAGCAGCCACCTTGTGTGTTCCCCAGCTGAAAGCAAAGCCAAGAGCCCCCACTCCCTCCTGATTTCTATCACCTGCCATTAAAGCCACACATGATTCTTGTTCTCTTTAATCAGGGAGAAGAGAATTGCTCATGTGGGATAGAATCAAACATCTACCATCAAATTCTTAATCTATAAGAAACCCAAAAATAAACATATGTTCTCTACAGTGATTTATAACTACAAACATCTTCACTGCAAGGAAAGAGAAGCAGAGCTGCTGGAGAGGTGAGTCTGCACCACATAAATCCATGTGAAAGTATGAGAGAGAGGAAAAAAGAAAATCCCCCCAGGACTCTGCTGTACAATAGAAACTGTCAGCCAAGGTCACTCTGAAGAAAGAGAGCAGCCAAAAAGGAGGTTTTAAATCTCAGTGGGCATTAGCTGAAAGACACACGGTGATGTTCTGCAGTGATTTTAAATAGGACATTCACAAAGGATTAAAAGTATGTGTCTATCGGTCAACCCTATCAAAATACCAATTTTTTTTGTTAGATTTCCCTGCACTGATTATTCTCACACACAGAGAATCAAGAAATTGTTTGGGAATAGAAACAACAAACTTCAGTTCTACAGAAATCATAGACAGGTCCTGCATAAATATCTCAGCCACAAACATGGCCTTGCTCCCACCTGCCAAAAACACCTGAGGATGGTCAGAAACATTTACCAGCCCTGAAAGAAGAATAAAGGAGCAGAGTGAAGGCCATGGACAGGAGCTGACAGACTGAGGGGACGTTGCAGAGGGCACTGGGCATCGTTGGATTTCAGCTCCTTCTCCCTGGCACCAGCCCACGCCACCTGGCCCACGGGAGGGCACTTTCAGGACATTCATATGTGGACAGAACTGGCACATTAGTGCTAAAAACTGGCTCATTGAACCTAAAAACTCCTCAGGAAGAATGAAAAAAGAAAAAAAAAGAGCTTGGGGAAGAGAGATTTCCCAAGCAAACTGTTCTTTGGGTTCAGCTTTAAGGCAAGCATCAATTTGAGCAAGAGGTTTTGAAAGGGAAAATAAAAAAAAAAACACTCTTCCCTCAAGAATGTATATGGTACAGACACCACTCTCTTTCTGCTTCACAGAAGCAACATTTGGAAAACTACTTAACCTTTCTATTTTTATCTGGGTGCATTCAAATTACCAATAATGTACAACATGCTGTAACAAAACCACTGATGTAGGGTATAATTTTCCCTCAAGCACATTATCCTAGCTGGTGGCTCAGAAAAATAAGCTGATAAAACAGCAGCAGACATCAATTGATGGATAAAAAGCGATCACAGCTATGTAGAATGTTGCTACCCAACCTTAAAATCATACAATTAGCCAAAAAATATAAGCAGTAGGACAGGCCATAGCAACAACCATGTATTATCTATGGGGTCATCCCAAAAATCCTCCTACAAACACGTTTTTAAATAGACCATCAGATTATCGCCTCATAATTTAGCTATTAACACACAGATTTATTTGCAAGCCATCACCATGCCTGGTACTTTCATTAAATATCTTCTTCCCTGTCAAGTTCAATCGGGATCTCATCCTAACCATGATGAGCTTTTAATTTTCTATGCTATTAATAGCAACTTAAAAATAAAATGTTCTCTTTTGAAGCTATAAAGCTGTAACTTTCTTTAGGAGCTGCAAGGGGGAAGAGATTAATCTTTCTACTCTGCATCTCTTAAACTACATTAGCTATGTGCATATATGGGAAAAAAACCCAGGAGAACAAGTAAGAAGCAGGAATTTTCTCTAAGAATACCTCAAGTATAACTCCCTATAAGGATCTGGCATGGCTGCAGCACAGTAATCAGGAATTATCAAAATACAGGAAATAAATACTTTAAGACTCTCTCTTGCCCATCATCAATAGATAATAGATTAATGAATGACATAATTAGCTGCAGGATACACAGACTCCTGTCCAGCAAAGCCCTTCAGCAGATACTCAAATTTCAGCACAATTGGGGTCCTCATTAATTCCCCAGTAAATGAAGAAAGATGGAGAGTTAGAGATGAGTATCATGGCACTCAGTGCCCATCTGACACATGGATCAGATGGTTCCAGCTGCTTTTCTTCTGCTGCCTCCTTCAAGTAAGGGCAGAAGGAGAAGGTACAAAGTCCTTTCTGGGGTCTATGTGAACACCATCAATACAAAGCACACTCACTCTTAGCATCGTGCTGCAGTGCTGCCTGCAGTTCCAGGATTTACATCAGTAACATCAATTCCAAGGCTCTCACTGGAATCAGAGAGCACTAACAGCTGCAGAAAAGCCAAAAGTCACTAATTTCAGTGTGATTTCACCAATGCCAGACAAGCAAGAGACAGTTGTACACATGGAGTGCTGGAAGGACCTGACCTCGGGTTTTCCCACTCCTCTCCTGACCTGTCTCACTCCCCAGTTTCCAAGATGCCTGGGTTTAGTGGGATGATTAGAAGGCTGGAGCACCTCTCCTTTGAACACAGGCTGAGAGTTGGAGGTGTTCAGCCCAGAGAAGAGACCTTAGAGTTCTTCCAGTGCCTAAAGGAGCTCTGAGGGAGCCGGAGAGGGACTTTGGACAAGGGGGAACATCTTAAGCTGAAGGAGGGTAGATTTAGGTTAGAAATTAGGAAGAAATTCTCCCCTGTGAGGGTGGGAAGGTCCTGGCCCAGGTTGCCCAGCTGTGGCTCCCCCAACCCTGGAAGTGTCCAAGGGCAGGCTGGACAAGGCTTGGAGCAACCTGGGCTGGTGGAAGGTGTCCCTGCCCATGGCAGGGGGTGGGACTGGATGATCTTTAAGGTCCCCTCCAACCCAAACCATTCTATGGTTCATGATTCTGTGACACTGGTACACAACCCAGGCACTGGGCTGCTTTGAGATGTATTTTGTGTAACTCTCTAAATGCTTGTGACCTTTCTTTTAGGATATGGGCCCTGCCACAGCTATTCAAGCCTATCTTTATCTGAAGATTGGAACACTGAAGTGTGTTTTAATGAGGGATAAACTGAGACCATCTGGATGTCTCAGCTGCTACAGAGCATGATTGTTTGCTGATTTTAACCATGTCTCTTGCAGAGAACATAGACCTGTGTTGCACAAAGTGCACTAGCTCAGCTTGATTTCTCCTTGTAATCAAATGTGTTGATCTAAAATCTATTTCCAGCAAATTACTTGTCTGTTTTGGGAACAGCTCCCTCCTCATCTGAACCTTGTTGATGGGGATAAGCAGAGACAATTGAGTTGAAAAGGTATTTTTGAGGGGGGCTGACAGTGAGCATTCTCAGGGAAACCTTCCATTTTGGACTATGACCACCATTTACTCATAAACTACATACCAGATACAAACATTCTGGATGTTGTGTTAAGATCTGGAATTTTCTTTTCTTTTGTTGTTGTTGTTGTTTTTGTTCAGGGGTTTTGGGTTTTCTGTTTGTTGGGGTAGGGAGTTGGGAGGGTTCTTTTTCTTTACACACCTTTGCTGTAGAAATATTTGGTAAATAATTTGTCTCTTTTGAATGGTGGTGGGACTGGGTCAATTCACATTTCTTTACACATATATTTCACTTGCAAATTATACTGAGTACCAGATAACCATACTGTTAATAAACTTCAATTTGTTGACCTGTATATACTCTGCAAGATAAACAAGGATTCTATTTGGAGAGGTAAAGTAAAAACCTACTTTTTTTCTTTTCCTTTTGGGGAGTAAATTCCTATATAATTGTACAACCTGGGCATAAAAGTGGCAGCGCAGCACAAATGGAGCAGCAAAAACCTCTTCCCACAGCTTTTTCCTATATTACCTCACTGGTAGAAAAGCATCTTAGTTTTACATGGCTCAGTCAAACTGCACCATTTGTCTGCAATTACCCAGCAATTTTAGCTTAGCATAAATCTGTGATGTGACCAAAGGGGGGCTTTGCACAGTGCCTGCTGCTCCTTTCAGCCAGCAATGCTAATGAGCGGCCAGCAGTGAAAATATCCAACTGCACTTGGATGTGCCAGCTGAGGTCTTACACCTCACCCTGCAGACCACAACCTGCTTTTAGTCTCAAAAGTTGAAACTGTTCTACTTTGTCAGGAGAAAAAAAAACAACACAGCCAACCCCCAAATCACGATAGAATTAATGGTCAGCAAAAGAAACTGTGGAAATAATTCTACGGGTTTATTATTGGAATATTCTCGAGGCAGTTGTGGCTTCTGATCAATTCTCAATTTAAAAAAAAATGAATAGAGGGTTGAACCCAAATATCCCACATTCCCCTCGATTTTTCCATGTCAGAAGACTACAGGCATTAATGATCTGTGAAACACTCCAAATTCTTTAGCGAAGTTCACAAGTGCTTCTGAAGAGTCCAAACCTGGAGACTGAGGGAGAGTGACTCTGTGTGTGTGGAATGACTTCCACCAAAATAACTCAGACAACATGCACCATTAACAATTTGAGACTGAAACATTGTGTTTGAATTCGTTTAAGTGCTGTTAATTATGAATTCCCCAGAAATGACACCTTGAACTTCAGATTCCAAGCAGATCTGAAAAATTCAGTTTGCAGTAAAAGAAATAACTGTTAACAAGAGTAAAAGCAATAACTGTTCTTGTAAGAAGAACTGCTCTGGGGATACTGAGAGCCTAAGAAATTTAGCATATTTTTAGGATATTTTTTCTTTTCCTAAATAAAAAATAAATAAATAAAAATAAATTTTACAAAAAGATACTCTGTTGATTTTACCTCTCAAAAAGTGATCCAACGAAGAACATTTTGGCTTTTAACTATAAAGTGATTATTTGAAAATGAAATCAAGACTTGTGTTCATTTCCCAAGAGTATCAATAGATGCTTAAAAGGGAATTTTTGCAGAGGTATCTTGAGACATTTGGGAGAAATACCCCCCAAAACACCAAGATAGATTGATTACTCCCATTTATTAAACTACATCTAGTACCACAGTACATTGCTTTATGGATTTGTTGGGCTCTAACTTCTTTCAGGAGAAAACACTGCTACAGAAGAATCAGTTGGTTACTGAAATACTTTGATTCCAGGTTCTAAACCAAAATGTTTTTGATAGAACTGAATTCTTCATGTCACAACTAAACTTTTGAATTCACCCATCACCAATGATCACAGATCTGCTGTAAGCTGGAAAAGCCACATCTTTTAATTGGACAACAGGTCCACAAATATTTCCCAAGTAAAGGATTCCAAAAGAAATGTATTATGTCATTATGGGTGTGGATACTTCCACAAACAAACCAATAAAATTAAATCTCTCCCTCTACAGGTAGAAGTGGAAACAAAGGATTAGCAGATTCTCCAAAGATCCATGCTAGTGCTGAACCTGTCTAAAATAGCTAAAATTATTAACCATACTATGGTTAACCAGCAATATTATTATATTATTAACCATATCTGTGGCATGGTGTGTGCAATGTGTACCAATTTAAGACAAACAAGCTTTAAACATTGGGATTTCCATGATTAATCTGTTGGACTCAAACCCCCTGCATCGATTTAATACCTGAAATCTGCAAGTAAACAAAAAACATAATCCAGCTGTTTCCAAGGTTTTCACACTAATCAACTCCTACATATTTTCTAGAGAAGCAGGTTTACACCTCCTGGCAACAGATTCAGTTTTCTTAGTTACGTTTTTTGGACCCACATGAATTAATTCAGACATCAGAGACCTAAAATTACTATATTTCTGATAACTTTAAGCAATCTCCAAATGTGGGGTTTTTTTTTAAATCAGGAGTCTTGCAGAGAGAGCACCCCAACCACAATCTGCAGGATAATGAAAGAAACTGTCAAGTCACCAACAACAATCTTTGCATGTTCGAATACCAACTCCCCAAAAAAATAACTATACAAGCTTATCTCAGAAAATTAAGCAGAACTGATCAAAACATAACCCATGTTTCTGATCTGCATCACCTAACCCACGTGCTATCACAAAATGCACATCCACCCACTCCTGATTTCCGTGAGCACCTCAGCCAGGTTGTGGACTAACAAGATACCACCTCTTGCTCCAGCCTATTTCAACCCCATGCTCTCCATGTAAATCAGTGCAAAGCTTTTCCAGGTGAGCATTTTGAATAAAGCCAATTTTATTCACGTATTTTCCTGTGTCTATCGTTTGTCTCCTTTGAAAATGAGCAGAAAACATTTCCTCAGAGGTGTTCCTTAATAACCTGATGTTTATTTTGCTTTTTGTCCCTTCTTGCAAGAACAAAACTTACCAAGTTCTAGCCCAAGCATTTTAAAAATATTTGCATTCTGTTGTCAAAAAGTTACTTTTAACACTTGGGAGTCTGCTCCTGTGGAAATACAGAGAGTAAAACAGACCCTTTCCCATTTTTGGAACAGCAACTCAAGTGACCTTCAGGAAAACGTACAAATAGCAAAAATGAACATCTACCCTGAATTTATTTAACCATTTCTCAAAGCTGCAGTTCCCCAGCGTCACCCCAGCGCTGCCAAAAGCACGTACAGCTCATTTCAACAGCCTGAAAAACATCCTTGTGGCACCCTGTGTGCTCACGCTCTGCATTTACATCACAGGCAGAAGGCAGTGACACAGGAAAAGCTGTGTGTGTGCTCCTGCTTAGCTGCTTCTCTGGTTGACCTGATCTGCCACTTGCAGGCACACAGGAACAACAGCTTATTTGCTGAATCTGTTTACCCCACTGTCATTCAAGATGTAGCACGATGCCCAAATAGGCAACAGTCAGATTAATATAACTGAGGCTGCGGTTCAGAGCAGACAGGAAGTCGCGCTGGAATCGCAAAGCGCTTTTTCTCTTATGATTTAAACACCCCCAGGGTTATATCAGTATAAAGACACCCAAAGCAGGGATGCACAAAGCCAGAGGACCAAGAGATGGGAGCGTTTTCCTATTTGGAACAGCTCACCAGTTCGAGAGGAAGAAACATGAACCATTTTAATTGCATAAGAAACACTGGTGGATTTGTCATTCCTTGTGACAGAGTTTGTTCCCCAGAGTCACATTAGAAGCACAGCTATATTGATATTGTGTAAGACATTTCATGCACCAGAGTGACATCCCAGCACACAGATACAGAAAGCCTCGTAAACAGCCTGTTTTCATTTACTCCAGTGAGAGAGAGATGCCTCTCTGCTGTTCCACAACAGAGCAGAAAGGCTGTCCAAACATAACAAAATAAAAGGAAATAAGGAGCAAATCAGTGACTGAGAAGGACTTCAAGTCTCAGCACCATGGTGCTGACTGACAAACCACACATTTCTCTGTACTGACATTGCTGGTTACAGTACAGGGAAAAACAGGCAGCTTGCAGGTGGTATCCTCCTGCAAGACCTGAACACTGCTGGCACAGATGGCACAGGAGAAAGTGGAGTGACATTGCTGGTATATCCATTTGCTGAAGACTTTCAGTCCATTTACACTTAAGCTATTTAGTATCTCAGCACTACAAATCCCAGGGTATTTAAGTTTGAATCAGTGGTCCTCACAAGTTGTCAGGAAAGTCTGAAGAGCAGTAACACAGAGAGTAAATTTTTAGTGGTTGCAAAGGGCTCCTCACACATGCAGCGTTTCACAGGTCTGGCCACGTCTGAAAGCAAAATGTCCATAGAGAGAAGAGCTGTGCTGCAGCTGGATCTGCACAACACCAGCATCCCCCAGCCAGTAACCACTAACTTGGTGACTGGTTTCACTTAGTGTAATGATTTCAGTGACATTTGCCCTAAAAACAAGCCCTCCATCTCATACTAAAGCACACAGGAGCCACCACTGGAACAGCACACAGGAACTATTTCTGTATCTGTGCAGAGCTGATCTTTGCCTTTTCTCTAGCCTAGATTTTGATTTCCCTTAAGTGATCAGTGTTGGCCTAATTCTACTCCCATTTACATCAGTTGAAGCTTTACCATCAGCTTCAAAGAAAATGGATTTAACCCAATATAGTTCATTTTGATAAATTCCACTTTAAGAGAGAAGGACCTCTGCTTCTCCAGCAGAGGATAAGATGATGTATTTTTACAACAGGCTTCACAGCCAGATGACATTGCTGTGCCCTACATTCACATTTTGGTTTTGAGCAACGCTGCAGTTTTGAAGTAACTCCTCCATCCATGGCTGTTTCTGTGTGATAGCTCTGTTTGCAGAGGAGCTGTGGGGCTCAGGAACCAGATTTCTTTCAGAAAAGACAAAGCAGAAGCCCTGCTGCAGGTTCACACCAAAAGCATTGGGCACATACAGATCTGAAGCAATCAGGGGCCTTTGGAAAGCTTCCAGTCACATATAGGGAGCACTTTCAGCCCACAGGCTCAGACTAAATCTAGTCCCACGTGAAACCTCCACAGATACAGAGGCCTCAACACTGACTGCTTCAAGCTATTGATCTGCCTCTAATGCACCAAATGACTTGCTGATGGAGACACATTTCAAACTCTAGTTCTACTTCTTATCTCTATAATCTTTTTATTTCCCATGCCTTGCTAAATAATTCACTCAGCATTACTGATCTTCACAACTTTCTGTGTCTTATCCCCAGATTCTTATTTAAATTGCATAGACTTCCTTTTTGGATTATAGCCTCAGAGTTTTGCCTCCCTCTTACAGGGAACTGACTCTAATTGTTAAAAATTCTCTCCCACAGTTAACCTTCCAAGGCACTTTAGACACAAGATCACTTTTTTAGCAGTGCTTTAACCTGTAACTTCGTATCAACAAAGCTTCCCTTTGTAGACAAGGCTTCTGTAACATCTTAGCTGATGCATTAGGAACAAGAACTAAAGTGCACCTGAGGTACCTGCAAATCCACTATCAGAATAAAATGTTGCAATGGAACACTGTGAAAATAATACTTCAAATAAGCATCAAAATTCAAAATTAAATCACTTTTCTAATTGGGAAAGAACAGAAGGAAGGACCATTATGTAATGTACATTTGCAAACACTGCAATAGCAATGAAAGGAGCTGTACTGAAGGACTTCAGGAGGAGTTTCTTCACAGAAAGGGTGGTTAAACATTGGAAGGGGCTGCCCAGGGAGGTGGTGGAATCACCATCCCTGGAGGTGTTTAAGGAAAGACTGGGTGTGTGCTCTGGTCTGACCTGTTGGTGTTTGGTCATAAGCTGGACTCAATGATCTCAGAGGAGATCATTTCCAGCCTAAATAAATCTCTGATTCTGGGACTTGTTAAAAAGCATCTCAGCATGCCAGTAAGTTGCCTCTGTAAACAATGATTTATTTTAATTCTTTCCTACCCCCCAGATGAGGACAGAAGCTTCCTGACTGTCAGATCTCTTGCTCCAGAATCAACCAGCACTCTGACCCCTTTGACCTGGGCTGGCTGAACTCTACCTCTGCTCTCCCTGTCCACCCTATCCACTAATGCCTCTGAAGGATGAAGTGACACCTGTAAGGCCCCAAAATTACAGGGAGACTTCCCTTACTGATTTTCCTGTTAACAAGAGAGGAAATAGCCGTTACTTACTCTTTTTTATCCTTGTGACCTTAATCAGCCCACCCTGGTTTTTAGCAGTTCCACCTTCACATTTACTGAGCATTAATTTGTATCCTAGCTCATTTTCCTCTTCATCCACAGTTCTCCCTTAGATACAGGCCATTATCAGGATGATTATCAGATGTATTGTTCATTATTTTATGGTGTATCCCTCATTAATCCCACTGCAGCATAACTCACCTCATAGAAGGTGACACTTGCAGGAAAGGTGCTTTTAACACATTAATTAAGAACCACTGTAATAACACTGCAGCAACAAGTGTCAAACTGTGCGTGGACTCAAGCAGTCAAGATGAAATCAACATTTTTTTCTTATTACCCTGACTTTCATATAATTTCACATGGTAAATGGAAAAACCATCTAGAAATTTGGGGCAGGTCATTTGTCACTCTTGCAAGAAATTCTATTACAATGTCTGAAGGGAAAGAATTTGGGGACTACACCTGTACCACTTTTGAGTTCCCTACACAGGACAGGACTGTGCTGCTTTCACTCTTTTCTCCTGTTTCTGCAACTTTACTCTCACCTGTATGAATTCTACTTGCCAGTTTAAACACCAGAAAACCACAAATTCATCATGTAAAAATGCAAAAACTTCAGAAAGAACGGCAAGTCAGCCACACAGAAGGCATAATAACCCATAATAACAGCTAAGCCCTTTCAAATCAATGTTCCAAGACTGCCAGAGAACCCTCTGGCTCTGTGGCACAACACTCACAGAGGTCCCATCAGACCAAGAGCTGGACATGACTCACAAAAACACAGGCTCAGACTTCCCTGAATTTCTTCTTTGAAAGCTAACTTCAAATCAAACACCTCTTTTTTAGGTTTTGTTTTGGGTTTTTTCCAAATATTCCTAACAAAACTAGAGGGTGATTTAGGTTGGAAAGGACCTTTGAAGGTCACGTAGTCCAACTCAGTTCCAACTTCAAATGTGGAACAGCTCGCTCGGGGTCATGCCCAGCTGAGCTTTGAATATCCCCAAGGATGGAGATTCCCACCCTGTCTGGGCCACTGTTCCCATGTTGGAACATCCTCCTGGTGGGAAAGTTATTTATATTTGACCAGAATTCCCCTTACTGCAACTCATACCTATTACCTCAAATGCTTTTGCTGTGAAGCTCAGAGATGAATCTGACTTTTCCTTCTTTTATAACCCTCCATATTCAATGGATAACTGAAGAAAAGAATAAAACCACATCCACCATCTCTTCTGCAGCCTGAAGAATCCCAGCACACTCAGCCTCTCCTACCTTTGTGGCCCTTACTGGACCTCCTGCAGTCACCAGTGTCTGTCCTGTACAGGGGAGACCGGTCACAACACCCCAGATGCAATTTCACAAGTTTTAAACAGAGCAAAGAAGTTAAAAAGAGTGAAGGTGACAATTATTAAAGAGTTTAATGGCCACATTTTGGCTCAAGCATCTCTGAAGCAGCAGTTAAGTTGCAGCTGCCATTCCAGATTGTTTTCATTCCTTACAAAATGCCATCACTTAGACAGTAGTGTTAAGAGTTAATGAAGAGTTTGGGTGCAATTTGCCAAATTCATTGGGAATAGAACTTCATTTCCAGAATGAAAAATAAGTCTTCATATTGGCACTGTAGGGGGGGGAAAAAAACTTTACATAAATGAAGCCCATCCATTTGATCAAAAACTAATCCTGGAGTGTATTTTCAGAAACACATCTGAAACTCAAGGTCAAATGCTGCAAATACAGATTAACTACATTTCTTATATATAGGATTAGCCACATAAAAGAGATTATTTTAAAAACTTATTTCCTTCAGTCCACAAAATATTGGAATTAAAGGACTTGAGTCACATCAATGAAGGAACTTGGTGCATTTACAAATCTCCATTCACAGTTCTATAAAGATAGCCTTGCTAAAAAGAATTAATTTTGACTGCCAGGGAAAAAAATAATTATTTATTAGCTTTAGCATGTTGCATAATTCCCCAAAATACTCAGAGCAATATTAACTTCTGTTGTATTGGAAGTTTTATATCATACAAGGTAATACAATACTTAAACTGAACATGACCATTCAGGATCAAAGACAGCAGCAGATTATTATTCACCTCTACCCTTGTTTCATAAACTCAGTTTGAAAAATGAGGCTTTGGTAAAGGCATATGCAGACAAACAAAAACAGAGCAGCATTCAGAAATCAACAACTCAACCAACTTTCTAAAGGCTGCAATTTATGCAGAAGGGCTCTGCTGGGCAAGGTCCTACAGGGTGGGCAGGAGTCATGTACAGTGGTGGAAAAACAAAGGACCAAATCCATCAGTACTTCAGTGGGGCCACAATATCAGCAAAGAGAGAACTTGTACATGAAGTCATTCACTGTGATGTTTAAGCAAAACCAAATCAGCACACATCCAGAAAAAGCAACAGGGAGGCAGGTGGCAGCACAGAGAACAAGTGGTGGCATCTCTTAGCATGGGAAAGGATTTTAATTTACCTCTTAAATGTCTCACAGCTTTATTTCATGCTCAGCAGTTGGTGCAACTCCAGCACCCCTGGAGATGGGGTCTATGGAAAAAGCCCCAGTGGAACCACTGCTATCATACCACATGTCAGGAAAGGTAGGCAAGCAGGAAAACTGGAGAATGAAGGAGTCAGAACAGTGTCTATAAAGAGCAGGAGATGCCCTTAAACCTTTCCCAAACATCCGTGGCCCAAGAGAGAGAAGACAGAAAGAGGCTAGAATTGATACAGGCCTTCTCCACGGAATTCAGATGGAAGAGCTCCTGTTACTGCTCTGCAGCAAGGCTTTCCCGTGCCATCCCAGGCTAGAAACAAACACCCTCACTTCTCCCTCTCAGATATATTGCCAGACTCATCAGGCACCGAGTGCTGTGGCTGTGCTGTCCAAATGTGAGCAGTATTTACACCCTGCTAAGCACACACCTCTGTGCACTCAGGTCACACGGCTCTGAAGTCTGGAGCAGTGCTCTCTGAAAGGCAAATCCAATTAAGACCAGATTTGGGCAACTTAAAGTCACCCAAAGTTTCAGAAATAAAGACTGAATAGCTTTCTAAGGCACTCTCAAACAAGTTTTCTGTTACAATGCATATGGATTTTGCAGCACTTACAAATCCCATTAGCAGCAATGAGAACTGAAGGGCTTAATCTACACGGTGCATTATCATTGAAGTGATCCCTATTTAATTACTAAAGAAATGGCAAACACTTTTCAGCTGATTTTTACAACTTAAACAATAGCTTAAAAATAGTTGCACATATGCTTTTACTGCTGCACATCAGCTCCAACCTGAGCAAAATCCTCCCTTCACCTCAGCTGAAAGCTCAGTCCTTAGTGATCAGCATCTGTTAAGAACTGACACTTCCCTTGATCCTGAGAGTGCACCTTCCCCACAAAAACTATCATAATTCTTTGGGAGTTTCAGATTTTCACATAAGAAACCAGGCAATTACAGCTTGTTCGTGTTCAATTTTGTGGTTCCAGCAGTTTTCTTAACCTTGAGAAAATTTTGCATCATTATTCTAATTACAAGAAGTGGGAGTACACGAAATCTTTCCAACAAAGAGGAGAAAGTGAGCTGGCAGATGCATGAAATTTTATACTGCAAAATGACAGAAGGGGAAGTAATGGAACACTAGAACTGTCACTTACCCAGGTAAGAGTCAGCTGCTGTAAATAAAAAACTACATTCTTTTCAACTCATTCAGCTGTTGATAAATTGACACCAGGTATTGACATTGTTCCAAAATAAAGCTACAGTAACTAGAATTGTTTATTTTCAAAACCAGTTGTCACTGTAATACAAAGACAAACACCACGTATATGTTGGTGATACATTTTAAAATACCAAATGAAATAAAGGAAAGTCTCCCATGTGTCCTGGAGCACCTCCATACATGAAAAATGCATGGAGTTTCCTATTTAACTTACACATTGGATTACAAGGCTGAATGTGATGACTGTGTATTTAAATACCATACTGAGCCTTTTACAGGAGAGCTGCTGACCCAAGATGCAGAAATCCCAGATGCCATGAAGGTTTTTTTGAGAAAAGTCAAGGAGTTCATATTTTAAAGTTTCCTGTTAAAGCCCTCAAATTTATTAAGGTCTCTGTGCTAGGAAAACTGGGGAGTTTTCATTGCAATAAAATACATAAATACACAAGATTTTCTCAAGTATAGGAAACCTCATTGAAATCCAGGAATGCCCTTCTGGGCATTCCTATTTCAGAGGGGCAGAACTGAGGTATCAGTGATCTCTTCCACAGGAAACACCTCTGGATATATAAACACTCAGAGATACTTTAGCACATCTTTAAAATCCAGAGTAAATTCAGGTTTTAATCCTTCCTGCATCTTTCTCTATGTTGTACTTGGCTAACCTCTTATATAATCCCAGGACTTCCTTATTTTAAAACACATTTAAAATATTCTGAGTTCAAGTACAGAGATAACAAAGTCGTCAAACAAATCTGAGCGCTTCTTAAACCCACTTTTTTTCTTTTGACAACTGTCTGAGAACAGAGAGTGCAGAGAGCTGTTCCTCCTTTAAATTTAGCTTCAACCTCTGTGAAAATTCCTTCCAATGCTCCAACATTTGCTGCCTGGTCTTTCCATTCAAGTGGAACGGGACAATGAACCTGATTTGCTGACCCATTCCCATGACTTGTTGGGAGCTTTGTGGCCGCAGGGAAGCTACAGAAAGGAAAAACTGAGGACAAAATTAATTTCTTTTCTATCTAAAACTAGGAAGACTGTTGTATCTGTCCTACTGCTTGTTCCAGCAGTGGGATTTCTGGCTGCTGCAGCACCTCTGTATTCCACATCTTTTTCTCCCAAGAGGAAAGGCACCCAGTGCTGGTCCTACTCCACCAGATGTGATGCCCTCAGAGCCCACGTGAGGCTCGGGAGCTGCTCAGATTTCTGGTTGACATGGGATTTTTTCTGAAATTAGAACATTGCCCCATTTTCAATAAAAGCCTCCAAGATTCCAGGGTTGTCCCTGTTAGCAAGGGATGTCCTTGAAAATGAGGACAGCTGACAACCTTAAAGAAGGAGGGTAATTAGTCACATCCCTGCAACCTTTTCTCCTAAAGAAACAGTGATAAAAGTAAACTCCTATTAGAATATCATTAAATGCATTATTATGCAATACCAGTTATATAACCATGCTTTACCAACTCTGGGTATTTTCAGGCAGAATTCAGTTTCACAGACTTGCCCACATAGGAACATTTTAAAAAGGATGGATTGTCTCTCTGCAGGGGATGAAATCTCAGGTAGATTGATGAATGGCAGATTGGCTGCCAATATTTCACATGCAACTTGAATCCTTCCAAAAAAAAGTCTTTTTGAGAATCCCTTTACAGCTAACTCTTCAAAGAAGTTATAAAATTCACTTAAGCATTTGCAAATGCAAACATATCACCCCATCCAGCCTTTCAGCACCATTTGAATTTCAGCTACAACTGCAGAGTGAATCTATTCAAAATTCAAGGATAAGCAAAATTTGACTTCATAAAACATGAAAATTTGCAGAATGTTGATGAATTTTATCAAAAATACTACTGTCATCTGTTTTCCTCTCTCCCTAGTTTCGCTAAGGAGCAGGAATAGGGATGAATTCTACTTTCTACTAAAATATTTAGTCTGATTTCACTCATTTAACAGGTTTAGTTAGTTCAGAAATATTCTAACCTCCAAAATAAATATTTGAGTATGGTTCTTATGGTGCCTCAACTCAAGTTAAAGACAAATAAAATTCACAGCTATTATATAGGTCTGAAAGCAAGAAAAGAATGAAACAGCAGTTTATGTGAAATTCTGACAGGGCAAAAGTTGGTGCTGAATGCATTTTTAAAACATTATGTTTAAATAGAAAGGATGCACATATTCAATACAGAAATCTATGCAAAGTATAAACATTGTTTTATAAAGATCATTAGTAAGCTGCTTATTTTCTTTCCAAATATTTCCTTGTAATATCAAACATCTACTGCTGTCTACGAAATTCATCCCAAAGCACTGCATTTGTGATCAACCAAAAAATATGTTAAGTGACAATTGTTAAAGAGAATATAAGCAGCTGATTCATATTTCAAGTACAACATCAACACCAGGTAATAAATTCTGCAAAACCAGTAATAGTTTAGGGGTTTTCTTACATACATAGCTCTATTATAACAAATCATTTCTATTAGCATACTTTCCAAAATTACAATGTAGGGAAGGTTTTTCAAAGCAATTATCATTTGCCTTCTGGCTCTGCAAACTAATAATGGACATTTTCTCTCTCACAAACCCACAGCTCTGCCTCCAAAGGACCCCAGCTTGTTACTCAGGATCCACAGCACTTGTGTGCCTTCCCCCAGAGCACAAAGCATCCAATGATCCCAACAAACAGCAAAGCACAGCAAGAAAGTCACCATGAAAAGCATTCATCTCCCATACCTGAAATTCTCCAACCATGGGATTGTGATACTGAGCCAGCAGATAAATAATGCAAGTGAGACACAGCTCCCCGTTACAGGGAGGCACAAATGACCATGGTATGATGTACTCACCTAAGACTACACCTCCAGAGTGGTCTGAACGTGTGTCAGAAGAGACACACCTTTCCTCCTTCTCTCCACCCCCTCTGGATCCCTCTGTCCCTCTCCCCTTCCCAGCTGACTGCACACACTCTCTTGGAAGAAAGGCAAGGGCAGCTCTGCACTGCTGAGTGCAGAACACACAGCACAGGGAGCAGGGGACACCAGCAGGAAGATGCTTTCTTTTGTTAACAAATCCTGAAAAGTAAAATGGTATTTCTGACAGTTCTGCAGTTTTCCATTCTAGGTAATTTAAACTGGCCCTGGCAGAATTCACTAGTTTACAACAGAGGACAGCAAAGAAAGTGGATTCATTTGCCATGTCAGTTCCTGTGTTCCTAATTTTTTAATGCACCGTGCCTACTCAAGAAAATAAAGCCTGGGCTTTGTGCACACCTCAGGCTATTGTGCCAGAGACAAGACAGCTCTTCACGCACAAAACACACGTAAGCATGTGCAAAACTAAGCACAACAAGAGCCACTGAAGTTAGAAGCACTGAAACCAGAAATAATGACTTTTAAAAACCACTCTTAGGAAATGGTACTGAAAAGGCAGGAAGCTATCAGAGTTCCAGCCCCTGCCTCCCATTCTCACTTATTTAAGTACTGTATGGGAAACATAAGAAATTAAAATACCAAAGAAAGTCTTCACACCAAACCAGAACACCAGGTAAGTTATCTGATATGGAAATATTTGGGAAAATAAGAGGTAGTGGACTGAATGGGATCAAGCAGAAGATGAAACTGAATCCCTGCCCCCCTCACTGAACCCCTCAACCACCAAAACATCACGAAAGAAGGGAGGCAGCAAAGTCAGTGTTCCTGTTTTTCAGCTTCTCTTCAGAGGTTTGGACACCATGTAAGCCCAGATGTTTATTTTTGTAAAACTTGTCCAAATTGAACAGTAACAGGCTTTTTTTCCTTAAGGAACACAAATACATTGATCTATTATTCTCAAATAAAAAATTGGAGGAATTAAAGGAACAAAAAAAAGAGAAAGAGAATTCTTACTGGCTTCAAGTTGAGAAAAGGTCCACAAAAAGATAAGTGGGACAAGTAGTAGCAACCCATGTTAAAAACCAAACC
Source organism: Pachyramphus minor (assembly GCA_013397135.1). NCBI lineage: Eukaryota > Metazoa > Chordata > Aves > Passeriformes > Tyrannidae > Pachyramphus > Pachyramphus minor. Next base: position 43,764 of record VYXB01010830.1, read on the forward strand.
AATACTTTTATGGGAAAGAGAATCTATAGGTGGATATATATACACATACACTCCAAGTTCATATTTGCTCTGTGTGTCCTGAACATTCATCACTTAATGTCTTGTTTCTCCTCACATTAGAATGTACCTGAACAACAAAACTGCTGAGTGCACCTGCAGCAGCCAGGAGAGGTTCAGCTCTACAGAACACCCACATCACACCGTCTTGGTGTCATCAGGCACTGAACTTTCCCACAAGCAAACATTTTTTCCCATCAATAAAAGGCAGAATTTTGATTAGAAAAAGAAAATAATTATGAAACTCTAATCACAAAATCCAAAAGTAAGAAAGATTTAGTGCTGCTTTTTTAGTGCTCCTCAAATTATCTCAGTAAAAGCTACTATATTTTAATGGGGAAAATCATGTTTATCACTGTCACACTATGAAAAAGTCATGAAATTAAAAGCTGAACCCTTTACATCTTCATATCTGTAAAGCATAACATCTCCTATAAGCCTAATAAAGACTTGTGATAGAGTCTAAATATCGTGGCACTAAAAATAAGTATTGTTGGAGTTTTACCTTAGAAGATCAAATTCTACAAGTTTATGGATTCTTGACTGATCAGAACCTAAAGCAGTATTTCACATGTACAGACCCTCCAGGTGAAGAAACTAACAGTCCCATATTCTTAGCTTTGTGAGTGCAAAAAGAGACTCAAAAAATATTAGAGATACCTTCACCCAGCTATAAAAATGAATGGTTACAGTCTAGGCAACTAAGAAATTTTGAAATAGTACAGAAAGAAAATATGGCAGTATGCAACTTGTTGAAAAGTGCATTCAGAGCATGCAAATTATCCAAATTAAAACAAAGTTATACCTTAACATGAAGGTTGTATGTGCAACCTTCGGGAAGTATTTTTCTTAAGTACTGAGAAGCAATTGCTGTTAGTAAAATGACTCATTTCTTAAGTAAAAGTGAAAAATATTACAAAGATCTATTTGTTGCCTATTTAAAAAACACGGATTTTTATTCATCTTTCATGTCCAACCAAGAGCTTGGGCAAGAAAGTCCTGAAACTGTGAGAAGTTGCTGGGTTTCAGATCATTATGAACCCAGAGCGTTAGAGCCAGGCTGCCTTGTGAATGGCAGAACTAAAATACACTGTAAGCACATCTTTTACTGGTGTCCTGCAGGTATTTGACACTGATTTGACTAAGCATCATAAATAGAGGTGTATCCTGGAATATACTCACAGTTCTGTCTCACAGCTACTCACACTCCAACCCAGTCTCTAACCTGACTCAGTTGACCACAGCAGTTTGCTCAGCAAGTCATTCCATGCATCCACAAGGAACTCCACTCACTCCAGCAACACACAGCCACACTTCCAGCTCATTTCTGACTGCTTCTACTGAAGAGAAACTCTGATTTAGGAAGGATTTGCACATGTTGTGCAGCAGGCAAAAAACTAACCAATAAATACCTGATGCAATTATTCAAATGGCACCGTGACCTGCAAAAGTACAGAGAGCACCAAGCACAGCCAAAAATTCCACTGTGTCCATAACTGTGAACAATGAGTGCTTGGAGCTAATGGGAGGAAGAGCCCAGCAGTGGCTGCTCCAGCCCAGGGAAGTGTCACTTCAAAGCAGACACTGTTGGCACTATAACTTTTATACAAATAAACACTTTTTATGCAATTCCCATTTTCGAGGAGGTAAGTGTTCATAAGCAGCCATTCTCAACCTGAGCAGAGGAAGCTTAATTTAAGCATTAAAGGAACTTATTTATGTTCCCTCTATGATACTTTCCATCCTGAATAACTCTGAAATTGTTTTATCTAAATTTACAGAGAAAAAAAATCAGTTGGAGTAGGGAGTGCTTAAAAGTTATAGAAGCAAAAGTAGAGAAGTTCAGTTCACAGGGTAGGAAAGGAACATTCAAGATATTACTTTAGGAAAGTCACTTAAAGATATTACTTTAGGAAGTATCAAGATGTTACTTTAGGAAAGATATTCCTTTAGGAAATATTTGTTTCCTGAAAAGTCACTTCTGCCACTGCTCTACAATCTGCTTGAAACTCAGAGTAACTGAATGTTTTTATCACATTATGCTATAGAAATTGTCTTTGTTAAGCATATATAGACCTTTTTTTACTGTACATAAATCTAATTTACTGGCCTAGATAACTCTGTGAACAGACAGAACATTGTTTCTTGTCCAAGTAGGTTTTAGGAAATCTGTAACAGTAGCATTGGATTTTTATTTCTTTGACCAGTTCTAGTAAGATAAGATACAAAAACTCCATACAATAGGACAAATTATTGTATCAAGGCATAGATGTAAGATTAAAGGAACCAATTTCAAGGCATGAATAAGGAAGAGTGGAGATGATGGAAGGTATTTGGGGTATTTGTTTCCTGTTGCTTGGGGGAAGGGCACAAGCACCACTTGTTTCTCAAGCCATACAAAGCTTTTGGCTTTTGAACTGGGTTTTTCTCCATAGGAAATCAGAAAGCCATTTTTAGCAACATTTTAAAATCTACAATCTCATAAAAAAAGTAGATAAGAACTAAGTTAATGAAAAAACTAGGAAGCAATGAAATGGGAAAAGGGTAATAGAAAAAGTAGGCCACCCTTTACCTGTTTTTCCATAAATTTAGCAATGTCATTTCAAATTCAAGAATAAAACCGCTCATTTAAAAGAACTGCTAAAAGAAACTACTATTTTTAAACAAAAACCTGCCTACCAGAAGTCTGAAGGAAAGAAGTGGGTTTCATTCAATCAATACAATTGTATCTGTTACAGTTTCAGGGGTGACCTTTACATCAGACCTTTCCTTTCTCATCTTCTCAGCAATTTTGCATCACCAATCCTTTGCAAGCAGAGTTGAAAAGGTGTAAGAGCTATAAATTATGGGAAAAGCTATGAGGTAAGCACCCCATCAGCTGGTGACCAGATGAAAACTCACCTCCCAGCTCTGCATTTAATAACCAAGTGTCTGCTGTACCTCAGGATTCCACAGACATCTCCCCAAAAAAACGTGCTCCAAAACCTGTGTGTGTAAAGGAAATTTGACTTCATCTACTGAAAGGTAAAAACAAACTCAACTCCACAGATTTTTTGTGCTATTGCAGCAGCATCCAAGACATCCCCCTGCAGCACATTTTTCAGACATATAGATAGCAACTGAGCAGTAATATTTTATGAAGGTGTCACATTACTGCCCCCAAAGGGAAGTGATAAGTGCAAGGCAGCCCTTGTGACTCCAGATTTTAAAGATAATCACAAAAAAACCTGTAATACAGTGATGGCCACCATTATAATGCAAACTAATGCACAAGCACAGATGTTACCAACCCTCTTTCTTTATTCAGGCTGAATATATTTGACATCATGAATGGTTCCCCCAAAGTTGGTGGTACCCACTAACTGGCCTCCTTCAGCAACAGCCTCTTCTCTGATGCAGTTTGAGGACGGGCAGAAAGGCAGATCAGCAATCTCCCCTTCTCCCTGTGACACCTGGGAACTGAGCCAAACACAGGTTATCCAGAGAAATTGTGCTGCCCCATCCCTGGAAGTGTTCAAGGCCAAACTGACTGGAGCTCCGAGCAACCTGGTCTAGTGGAAGGTGTCACTGCCCATGGCATGAAGGTGGAATGAGATGATCTTTAAGGTCTCTCCCAACCCAAACCATTCCATGATTCTATTCCATGTTACAGAAAAATAGAGTATGGGGAGAAGGGGTTTTGCCATAAACTGAGGTGAATAACCAAGACAAAACAGTTTTGCTCCACTGACTTCTAGAGATTTATTAACTGGAACTCAGTAAAGGCCAGGCCCCAAAATTTGACCCAACAATATCTTTGTTATATTTTATTGATCTGCACACATTTCTGTAAGGTTGTCCAATGTCCATAACAAAGTTTGGTTTGTGTCAAATGAAACATTTTCTCATGGAACTTTATTAATCTAAATTCATCCAAATGCATTTGTCATGACAAATCTTTTCAGAACTTAAGAACAGAATTCTTACTTGAGAAGAAAGTTTTAGAAGTAAATGTTCTCTACTTTCTAAGTCTTTGTAAAAGATTTTTTTTTCAAAATAATCAGTCTTTGTAAGTGATTCATCTGCTTTTTAAGTTAACTAGAACAGCAGAAGCCAGAGATGCAAAACCTCTTTGAACCTCAGTAAAATTATTATTTAATTACATGTTGTGTTACATCTTCTAACCAAGAGAACAGAATTTCAATATTGTATTTGTGTACTGTTGCAACTGTTCTCACAGTCCAAATTCATTCCCCACCATGGCTTTTCCATAATTTTGACAATGAACATATAATATTCTTATAATAAGAATGTCCCAAATGTTTGACCAAAACATAAACACAGCTTTAAAAATATCCTCCTCTCATTTAAGAAGGACTGCTAATCCCAGATAACAAAGCTTTCTGGGATGAGTTAAGTAGGAAGTTCCCAAAATTTCCATGTTAAAGCTGCCACACTCGAATCCCAGCTACAGGATCAGTTGCACATGGACACCTTGCCCAACACTCTCGGGGATTCTTGGGTGCAGGGACAGGAGCTGGGCTTTGGTGATCCTTGTGGGTCCCTCCCAGCTCAGGGTATTCCGTGATTCTTTAGATCCATAACACACTTGTTCACCAGGAAACTCAAAGGGGGGCTTTATTTCCACAATCCAAACACGAGCAGGGCTCGTGAGGGCTGAGCATGGAACAACCACAGACACACCAGACACCTGACAGGAAACCCCCTGCACCAGAGCAGTGGGGATGAGAAATCAGCCTGGATTAACAGAGCAGCTGGAGCCCTGCAAGCTCCTGAGAGCTTTCACATTCCTCTCAAAGCTCTTACAGCCCTGGAAGACACACAGCTCACAAAGCTGATAAGCCCTGTAATGCTGACTTGCAAACAAATGTCTCCCAAGAAACTTAAGCAGCAGCTCCTGACTGCCCAGCTATGCAGTTTGTTCGCCAAAAAGAGCCTGCATCCTTTAACATCTGCTTTGCTTTGGGTACAAAGGGCCAGTTGCATTATAAGACAAAAATCCTGCTGGTTCTCATGAAAAAAAAACCAAAAAACACCCACACACAGAATAAAAAAACTAAGGCAAACTTCTTAATAAATCATTCAGCAAAAGAGAATTTACAGCTGGTTCTGGTACTGGGAATCACACGTCTCAGTGAAAGTCGTTTCTAGGAAATATGTTTCACAGTTATTTGAGTGGTGCAACTGTTTTATTTAAAGTATTTATATTTAATTGCTCAGGAAGCCTAAGGGTTACTCACCCTTTAGCAAGTGCAGCACAACACCAGCTCTCACCAGTCTCTGCATGGCAGCACTGGCACATTTTGCACTTCAGTTGCCAGATCAGACAGAACCACAACCACCAGAAGTGTCCCTACTATGGTCCTTTATATTTTACAGCTTGAGAGTGACTGCTGCTTAATCAACTATTGTGTTTCTCTGAAACTCAGGCACATCACTAAAATCATTAAATACAAGTCATCAAAACAAATTTTTCTCTTTTTTTTTTCTTTTTTCCTCTGAGAACCAAGGGCTACAGAGATCCCCAAGATTGCAGTGCTTTCACAGACTGCTTCTCTGAATTCCTGGAGAAGCCACCCTGGAAGTATAAGAGCATCTTGCATGACCTCCATTAGGGCAAAGTACTTTCTGAAGCTAAATGCAACCTGCAGAATTCTCCCTTCAGACCACTAAAACACACACACACAGATTTTGCAGATGATGATGCAGGAACACAAAGACACAGATGATTTGTCCAAATGACAGAATCTCTGAGGTTATAAAAGCAGACAGTGCTTCATAAATTTGTGTGTGTGTTTCACACACACAAACAGTCATTCAAGCACTACTCTGCCCTGGCAGCTCTGTGCCACAAACACCAAAATCCCAGAACACTTTGCAAACCATGGCTTGTAAACAAGGAGTGAACTGAGAATGAGATAATGGACCAGGGGAAAATATTCTGCCCCAGTGACCCATTAATGCAAATTAGGAGAAGGAGATATTTATTCTTCATTCTTTGTCAGCATCTTCTCTTGCATCAAACCATCCATGGGAAGATGGGAGTCACTCCCCAGCTTGAAAACTGGAATACTATTGGTCCAGGAGAACACAAAGTGGAAATATATAAATATATATATACTTAACACAGAGTTAAAATATCAGCTCTTCTAAAGATGAAACAGCACAAGAATAGTCACTCTTCACATTTCAGACTGACTTCAGGAAAAGGTACATAAATGAAGATGAGAAACTACTGTGCCTCTGTCAAAACCCCACCAATCTCTTCTGCCAGCACTTGCCACACAGCTGGAATTTGGGAACAAGCAGAGTGTGCAAAAAGGTTTCAGGAAGAGCACTATGAAAAAACAAGTTAATTTTCACTTCACTCAGTGGATTTCAGAAATGCTCAAGGTGACTATTTGTTGTTGAGATTTCAGATTAATATGAAAGCAACCATTCCATATTACTGACTAAAAGTTCATGTTAATATGTTAATAGTAATAAAGCAGTTTATTTTGCTCCTATTTATCCCCCCAGATTAAATGCAATCCATGTTTGTATTAGTTGCATGAGCATCTTAGTAAAACCTAGAAATAGAAAAGAAAATGCTGACCACGGGCATTTTAAAATAATTTCGAAAATCTCGACAAAATCTGTTTCCAGCAGAAGGAGAATAAATGTTAATACTCACAAACTTAATAAAAATAGAAGCGAGACATTCTCCAAAATTCCCTTCACTTTTTGTTCAGCATTTTATACTTTTGTACGTTGGCAAAAATGATTTTTAGAACAGCTTAAGGTGTCATAAAATTGAAGTGATACATTCTGAAAAGTAGAAGCTTTACCATTACCAAGAACACTTAAGCATAAAACATTTGTAAATACCTTTAAATTTATACATAAATTATGAGTGGGTGACTTCGATATGGAAAGCTTTTGCAAGCATCAGTGAACTGTATAAATGGAGTGTTTTCTATGTAATCTTATGCACAAAAAGGACAAAAATAAGAAGAGACACTGTAGAAGAAAATCTCTTTCTAAAGATATTTTTCTGTTTGAATCAAAAGCTCAACATGAGAAGCAGCTCAGGCCAATTCATACAGGCCTATTTCACTTCCACAGAGACAAACTGACCAAAATTCTCTTGACCCAAAGAAACCCTCTCCACAATTCTAACGTGCATCAGGGGGGACTTTTCTTCACTGAAAAAATATTTTAGCACAGAGAAACTGACTTTAAAATGTGCTGAAAAGATCTGTTGTTTTTACTCCACAACAGAAAATCGTTACTTTGCAAACTATTGAGTTTGTCCAGGGGGAAAAAAAAAATCTCTATTAAAACAACGCAAAAAAATATCCTGACATGTGACTTGAGATTGAGTTACACTGGTCATGGGACAAGTTTCTGGTTCTGGTCATAGGAGTCTGAATTTCTTGGGCTCTGGTCCAGCAATTTGTCTCTAACTTAGAAAAAAAACAAACCCAAACTGTTCTATGTTGGACCCTCAGCAAACTGGGAACGTGTTCATGCACCAGTTTATGTGTTAGAACTGAAATGCACAACTGCAGTGAGTTCACTCCTCACTGACACATCCCAATTTAACAGGGGATTTGTTCCCAACACCCACCTTGTGCCTACACTGTTTAAAAAAACAGACACAGAATATTGTCATATTTGACCCTCATTCTATACTAACAGGAAGAAAAGAAACAGCAAAGATGAAACTGTCACTTCCCAACTTAACACGAAAAAACACAGGTTTGTCCACCTGGAAGTTGTGGCTGAAAAAAGCACTGGGTGCTCTTTGGGTGCCACGTATTTCATACCTGGGTTTTTCAAGAAAATAAAAGTCATTTTTGAAAAACTATTAGTGTGACAAACTATCCAAAGAAAGATCAAATGTCAAAGTCAGCACTTGTAGCTCTTGGATCACACACATGCAAAGCAAGGAAATTTGGATTGTAGGTTTCGAGTAACCATTTACTACTAGTTGTTATTTCAGCTATTTCCTCAGATCAGGAACTGTAAGAACACAGCCTTTACAATCAGCACTAGGAGCTACATTTTGTTGAGAGTAAATCACACAACATCTGGAATTGTGTCTATTGTAAAGTTAAAACCAGCAAATGTGCTCATTGGAATTTTTGACAAGAACAGTTCCAGGGAGAGACTTAAAGTTCCTTCGTTGCAGTTTTAAAATAGTTATTTTTATATGGGTCTTGGCAAATGTTAGAAGTTCAAATTTACAGTAAATTACAGGTAAGTGACACAGAGCTTGAAATATTTCTATTTCTAGTTTTAATTAGTTATAAAGAGGTGCAAACTCCTCAGTCCAGCAGGAAAGCCACCATCTTCAGGTAAAGAGTAGATTTGGTATTCCAGATCCCTTTGATTCCAAGGCTGGGAGGGTGTGCAGGTTTGCTTGGCTTGGGGTTTTTTTTGCAGAACAGGCACAAGATTCTCCTTAAAAAACGAAATAGTTGTTAAAAGAATTCTGGTGTCCCACTTAAAAAGTTGAAAATCTGACAGCTACTCCCAAGTTCCTCACAATAGGGGAAAATGTCCCTATGGACTTTGTTGTCCCATCCCTCACCTGTATCATAAATGGGTTACAGCACTGTAACCATATAGTCACTTAGCTATTAGAAATTAGACATTCATTCAGATTATAAAATTAATCCATTCCCTGACAACTGATGAGAAATAAGGTCACAATATTTATTTGACAAATAGGCATCCCAGGAAGTGCTACTCTCTTGGAATTCTCTTGTACTTCCCTGTGTGTTAGAGGGAAATTACTGCTGATCCTTCCCTTGGGAGCACAGACCTTCTGAGCCACCTCTTCTCACCACACTGGGGATGATCCAAATTTACTATTCTGGAATTACTCTTCCTGAATAATAGCAATGATTTGGATTTGTTTCAGAATAAAAATGCCTGGTCTGGTTCATGTTTGGTTAGAAGTTTTTGAAGATAACTATGTTCATTTAGGTTTGTTCTCTGCATTAACTTGAATGATTTTGCATTTACTTTATCTGGTTTCAAATATTTCCATAGTGTTTCTCTTTTCTGGTTGCTTCTGCCCATTTTCTAGATGAAGATCTGCAAACACAGCAGGCACAATGATCTCACTGCAGAAATCTCAAGGTCCTGTATGTTCTTCAAGTATGATAAACATGAGGGGGGGTTTTATCCTTTTTAAACATTGTGGGTTCCAGTCCAGTTCTGCTTCTGCGTTTTCAAGCTGGCTTCTCTCAAACAAATAGAACACAACCCACCACATTCTTCATCTTCCTGCAGAAATTAAAATTACTTCAGGTGCTCTGGAAGGAAATGGTCAAAGTACATAAGGAGAAAGTTGCCCTTTTTTGTTAAGAAACGACTCTGTTACATAAACAGTGAAATGGGATTCACTGAAATGGCACAAGGACTGTGTGGTCCAGTCACCTGCTTTTCACACTGAGCAGAAGCCCATCTCACCATCCTCATCTGCGACGTCATCTTGCCTGAAAACCTGATCCACATCTTCACACGCCAAAGCCTCAGCCAGGAGGGAGCAGGAGGCTTCTAACAGATGGCAATGGTGTAATCCCTGCTCTCTCCTCAGCTAGTAGCACTTCCAGTGAGTCATGATGAACTGACAGATTTTCAGGAGCCTGAGTGTCACCTGGGGACGTGTCCCAACCTCCCTGATATCCAGTTTGACCCTGGGGCTGGCCTCAGGGGCACAGGGAGCACAGGAGTTGGGAATCAGCTATTTAAAGCTCATTACAATATCAATGTCAAGCTCAAAGGAACTGCCAAGTCCACTTAATCCTTAGTGCTGAAAACACACCTTCCAAACCGAAAGCATATTTATCTCAATGGGTACTTAAGCAAAGCCGACTGTTTTCTTCTTCTCCTCAGAGAAATCTTTGCAGTTATTGCTCAGTTAACTCGGAAACTGTTCAACGCTGCACAGCACCTCTTCATTTTACCCTATTTATACACCTCTTAATGGTTCCTTCACTCCCCACATCAGAACGAATTCCCAATAAACACTGCAGTAATCTGTTTACTACATCCTGTTTATCCAGTTTAGGCTGTACTAAGCATCCCCAACAGCTTAGACTTTCTTTATGTAATAGGGCTGGGACAGCAACAGTCACCGTGCCAGAGTGCACACAGCCTACAAGTGATCTTCTACAACTCACAACCCACATTTGAGCTTCATTTGTATTTTTAATTTAAAAATTGATACTAAAACCCCTATGAGTAGGGGACACATATATTCCCCTATTCCATGTGTTTGCCATTGAGAACATAGTTCTTCCAGGAAGAAACATGTATCTTTTATATTTATTTTTGCAATTTAAATATTCTTCCTTTGAAAGAGCCTTACTAACAAGAAAATGAAGGCACAATAAACGAGCTTGCTGGAAAAGCCATTCAGTCGCCGTTGTTTATTGTTCCAAGGAAGTTGTAACCATAGACACTGGAACTTCAAGGAATTGTTGCCACTACTCAGAGAGGTACATTTACTGAAAGAATAAGCAAATAGATTTAATACACTTCTCTTTCACCCAATATTTTGGTACTTCACAATGTCCACACCAGTGCAGTGTGAAAGCCCATCCCGATGCCTGCACCGTAATGCAGGTTGTATACAGATTTTAAATTAAAGATAGTTTGGGGTTTTTTTCCTGTGAATAATGTTTCTATACTTCAAAGCAGCAGCAGCCTCTGGCTCCAGGAAGACCCCACTGTGGTCATTCAACAAATAAAGTGGGCTTATAAAAATTACAAAGAGACTTTTTATGAAGACCCCATAGTGACAGGACAAAGGGCAGTGGATTTAAACTGGAGGAGGGAAGGTTTGATTGGATTCAATGAAGAATTTCTTTTTATTGTGAGAGTGGGGAGGCCCTGGCACAGGTTGCCCAGAGAAGCTGTGGCAGCCCCATCCCTGGGAGTGTTCAAGGCCAGGCTTGGAGCAACCTGGTCTTTGGAAGGTGCCCCTGCCCATGGCAGGAGTGAGATGAGGTGATCTTTAAGATCCCTTCCAACCCAAACTATGCTATGATTCTATCCCCTGTATGAACCCTGTGATGACATTTTCATATAGAAAACAAAACAAGCCAAACAAACCAACCAAACAGAATTATAAATTAATTTTGGAAAAATCAAAGCGTGAGGTCATAACTAAACTCAAACTCTTTAGAACCCAAAAGAAATAAAACACAAGTGTTAAACCACCTACTTAAACATGTTATTATATATCCAGAGGTGCAGGAAAGTAACTACAGAACAAAGTTATACTATAGTTGCTACTCCTCATTCAGAAAATCCTTATTTGAGATATCTTTAGAAATCATTTAAGAAGGGAACAGAAATCAGTCAGGAGAAAACACATGCAAAGACTGTGTCATAAATTATGCTAGTGTTTGCAAAAATATTCCACCCATAAGCTTGCAAAGACAGCAGAGAGTCTTTAGGAGGGAAAGGTCAGTAATCCCAAATCCAATCACAGTGTTCTGGCAAACAATTCTATTGCTGAATTCTTTAAAAATACTGCACTGTAAACCCTGCAAACCAACAGCTTTTGATGAGCAGACAGGTCACCACTTGACTTTTTTTCCACTACCTTTCCCTCTGCTAGTTTGACCTGTGTTTGCAAAAAGAAAAGTGCAGAATTTAAACCCAGTCTGATGGTAGACCAGTAAAATCTTAGTGTTTAGTGCCTTTCTCCATATAAAATCTGCATGGAGTTCACTGTGTATTTTTAGCCTCTGATACGATATCAGACAACAGATCCTAAACATTTTTAAATCCTGTTATTATTAATTTCATTACCAAAAGTCAATCCAGGCTGAAATTTGAAAGTAGAAATATCTGCCTTGAGGGTAAAAAGGCATTGGGAAGGGAAGGGAACTCAGCCAGCTAGACAGAAAAATAACACATTGTCTTGTCAGGAATTGAAACCTTTCAAACACACACCACAAAGTGGAACCATGGAGAAAGGGCACAAGCAGAAGAACATTCCTGAGGAAATCAATAGCCAGAAGTAGGACATCCATTTCTCACCCTCTGCTGATTTTGTTACAGCTGTTGCACAAAGCACCACACCAGAAAGAGCACATTTCCCTCCATTTAAGTTTCTCACACAAATCTGGGAAGTCATTCAGCGACTCCTTCCTGGTCTTTCCCACTCTGCTGCACAAAGAAGATCTGACCAGGAGGACAACAAAGACTCAGAATCCATTTAGGCCAAAAGCAAAATTCAGGAGTCAGGAACAGAAGATGGCAAATGGGAATGAGTTTGTTCTTAGGACAGGATCTCTAAAGAGAAAATTTAGCTAAACTCTGAAACAAAAGTATGAGAATTTGATGTCTTCCCCACAGATGCTGGAATGGCAGGAACCAAGGGATGAGATAACAAGGTAGATCAGAAGCAGCTGTGTCTGTAGCACTAATCTCAGCAGGAAGCCCTTTACTTCATATGTTGAGGGGGTGGAATTCAGGTCCTTCAAACCCATCTATCTTCTGCACTTCCTATGCTGCTGTCAAATGCCCACTTTTGGTCTGAATTACCTGGTGACCTGCTGCACACAAGTCCAGAATCAATTTTCAGAAGAGGCTGCAGTAGCCAAGCTGACACAGGGTTTGCCTTCTCACACTGTTTATTCGCCCTCCATAATTGCTGTATCTGTGGGTGTAACACACTTGACACAGACAGTGGGTTTTGGAGGGCAGGGAGATGCTGATGGGTCATTTTTCTGCTGCCTGGCAGCTAAATGAAGTTGCAACCTTCCATTTACAGAGTCAGGGGAGATGTTAAGCACACAGAAAATCAGAGTCTTCATTTCAAACCAAGCTGCCCGTGTCTGACCTTACTCTGACACTGGAACCAAAGCCACCCACAAATGAACACAGGCTGCTCTAAAAGCAGGAGACACATGGTGAGCTTTCCCATCACCAGTTCTGTGAGTCTGCTGAAGCCACCACCCAGTTACCAGCCAGCCCTAAAGGCTTATTTTAAATGCTATATTGTTCACTTATTCAGCAAAAGTATTTTGAAAGGCAAATACACGAACATAGGAAGTTGTGTGAAGAGTATTATAGTCATATGCCATGCTTGATGGCACTGCAGGTCATTTACCCATTAATTCCCCAAAACTGGGATTGTTAACAAGCTTAATTACCAACCCCACTCCTAATGCTTTTCTTTCCCATTTCCAGCTGGCATAGTTTTCACCATGTGACTTGAAACAGTCACACAGCCACAGAGCTCATGTCCACATGATTGGTTTTCCAGTTGGACCAATATGGAAGTTACAATTTATCAGTCAGATCCGAGAAAAAAAATTCAAACCTTTAGGTCAGGCAAGGGAGAATAGTACTACACATCACTCAGGGTTTATTAGTGATATATTTGCTATTTTCGACAGATAAAATAACTTGAAATAAGTACATTTGCCTGTACTGGTTCAGCAGTGAACTCTCTACAGGTTCACAGAAAAGAATACAACACTCAGTGACTGCTCTGAGACTTAATTCAAATGTTTCAGGATGGCATCTGCACCCTGATTTCAGAGCTGAACTTCCACTGAGGGAGAGATCACTACAGGCAAAACCTTCCAAAGTGCCATTGTTGGCAGGAAATCATCACACAAGGGTTGTATTGAATATTAAGTAACGTTCTCATTTAAACACAACATCTTTTCATTTTTCATGCTATTGTTTCACAAAATCACTCTTCACTTGCTGAGTAGCAGGTCTAAGCAGAACTGTAACTGGCTTCAGTACAGCAATTGTTTAGCTCCTACCAGTTATTCAAAACCAAGCACAGTCATTTAAGTGACTTCCAGTTAGATCTCACATACATTAATAAAAACACGGAGCAAATTCAGTACAAAACATTAGGTGAAGGCAAATCTTACAGTCAGTTATTTCTCAGAATGCTCAAGGTTAATGAAATCAAGCAGACATTTACAGAAATCATAACGTTCAGGGGCTTTAGGAACTCATTACTCACAGTTGTAATCCATTTTCCTAATCCAGTGATTGGTATTGAGCAATAAAACATTTTGGTCATCTGCTGCAAAACTGTTTCCTAAGTGATTATTTTATTCACTGACACTGCAACAACTGAAGTAACGCACAATTAAGTGAAACCATTTTTGTCCTGGCAAAACCAGCATAATTTGGGATATTTCCCATTTTTAACAAGTGAATTATAATATACATGATATGAATATGTATCTGAAAGCATTATTCACTTCTGCATTTAACACACTACAAAGTATAGACTGTTTGTAATAATACCAGCAGGCTTTCTGCAATACAGTGCTGACATTTTATTGCAGAAGATGCTTGGGTTTTATTATCAATACACTGGCAAAATTAGAGGTTATGCTCACAAAACAAGTTTCCTTCTCCACAATTTGATCAGAAGGCCTTCCCTTGCACCATAACATGCTCTCCCCGGGACATGAGGCTCTTGTAATGCTGCCTCATCCCCATTTCCCCTGACAAGTTCTGAATTCATTTTCATGTTATAATAAATTCACAGAGGAGAGAGAACTCACAAGTATTGAGGTCCAGCAACTGTCTTGAATATTTGAACCTCTCTCTGGGTCTGAATAGGAGGAAGACAACTCATTAGCACAGATTCTGATGGAAGAGTTGTAACACAGCAGTTCTTAGAGGTTACCCATTGGTTGGTACTTACACATCTTCAACAGCAAAGGCAACCACTGATCCCAGTCCAGCAGCCAGGGAAGGTGGGGAGGGACACCAGTTGTTGCCCAGGGAAGGAAGAGGAAGGGCAAGGAAGTAGTGCAGTGAGATCTGGATATTGTGAGGGTGGCTTAGAGTCAGTGACAGACGGCAAATGCAAGAGAATGTCCTGTTTTGTACACAAGGAAAACCACCCAACATCATGTGCAGTGCTGGGACACCGTGGTGTAAGAATTTAGGGACACGGGACAAGGGCTGTAGGTAGCCCTATTTCACAAACTGCTTTGCTTGTAAAGCAACTGGTTTAGCCAGGTGTTTCTGTAAATTAACAGTTCTGTCAATCTAACATACTGAGAGTAAACCACAGATAAAAGGCACAAAATAAACAGAACTACTATTAAAATGTTCCTGATGGTTCTCTCACGAGTTGGAAGGCAATAATACAATTGGTAATAGGTAAAACCTGGATGGAGCTTAAAGTTAACTTAAAGCAAACAGGTCCTTTAGATTTGGCTTCAATGGAGAAGATTTCTGCTTAGCTTCAGTTTGAAGCACTCTGTTATCTTGTTTAGATTTTGTTTAGACAGGTTTACCCATCCCTAATGAATGAGAGATATGCCCAATTAGCCTTTTAGCCCTTCACTGAGAATATGCTTGATGTGGGTCTTGTGAAAAATCTCCACTAAGATCAGAACCCCAACAAAATCCACTTCATTACCTGCTTCTCCCCCCATCAGCGTTAATGGCATTCCTAAGTACCCATTGTTTTCAGTTTATGCTCAAAGGGAATAAACAAAAGAAAAACAAAACAAACAAAAAATCAAACCAAAAAAACCAAACCAAACAAACAAACAAAAAAAGGCCGAAACAAACCAACCAAAATAAACCCCATCACTGCTCACCAAGAATAAGCAAAGGAGAAAACTGCTGAGCAGCACCTGTCAGAGAGAGGGAACTGCCCAGACCTTTTTAAGTATCCTCCTCTAGGCAAATTCACCTCTTCTCTCATAACCATTTTTCCAGCCTTTTAAACTACAAATAACTGCGTGGCTATTTATCACTGTATTTTCATCTGTGTGTTTTTCCCTAGAGAACCTGTCCAAAGGTTTACACAAGAAAAATCTTTGCAAGCAAAGTGGTGCCATGGCTACCTTGAAAACCACTCCTGCCCAAACACAGCCCTGGATGGAGACATAAAAACCTTTGTAGATTTAAACACAACACCTGTGCCTGAAGTTCTCCTTCACAGTCTTTAAAATATGTTCAGATGTTGCTCTTTACAACCTCATTCCTTTCTCTTAAAAAAAAGGGCACAGTGATGGTGCCTGGTAGACTTAGGCCACTTTGCCATCATGGTTAACCAAGTCATGTAGATAAATTATATTATATATATGGTATAATTCATTATATTTTAGCTGATGAATGTTTAAATCAACTTCCAATAAACCATTCACAGCTCAAAGCTGGTCAGGAAATTCAGTAAGCATTCCTTAAAAAAAAATAAAATCTTAAATATATACACATATACACACACATCAAGTCAAGAAACGTTCTGGGAATGTCAAAAGTGCAAAACACAATGTTCAAGAGAAAAAATGCCAGGAGAGTTGATGAGAAAACCTATTGCATCATTCCCAGGGTCCAGCCCCTAAATTACCTTTGTAAGAATACCCAGTTCTGCCTCCAACATATATTTTAGGTTTTCTCCTTTCTCTGTCATCTATTGGCCATACAAAACAAGAGCCTTTAACTTTGACAGTTATTTCACATTTTAAAATTAAATTTCTAGTTAAATCTTCAGAAACACAAAAAAGAGACTTTTTTTTACAGGAAAATAGGAAGCAAATTAAAATGTGAGATGAAATGCAACAGTGGAAGAACATGGAGTACGACGTTGCTTGAACTCTCAAGAACTGCCTGATTTAGCTCAAGCAGCCCAGGGTTTTTCCACAGAATATAAATAAAGTCAAAAGAGAAGAAGAAAGATTCACCTGCTACCTCTGTAAGAGACTATATTCTGAGCATGAAACCAAGAAGGACCAAAAAAAAAAAAATCCATAAATGGCAAATAGTTTCATGGGCTGAGTGAAGACAAACAAGAATAGCCCTGACAGGCAGCTCTGCTGGATGGTCAAGGGAAAAGGAGAAAGAAAATAACACCAGTCCAAAGTACTAAAAAACCCCAATCAAACACATGAATTTCTGACATTATATTAATGTTGTCTGCAAATTTAACAAACTAACAACACAACAGATGTATTATGACCACATATTTTATATAGGCTGCAGTCCTAAGTTCACATGGAATTAAATGTCTCGTCTGGAGAATGATCTAATAGTCCACTGTGATTTGCTTAGTTTGTTTTCCACAGGTTTTGTCCCATGGTTGAAATGCACGGGGTATTTACATTATTTTCTCCAGAAAATACTGTTAAAAAGAACTCTAATAGGGATATCTGCTGGCCAGCTCTTGGATGTTTTAAAAAGGATCAGAGTTTTTTTCTCTTGTATGTGTTACATATCTCCAAATATTCAGAAAAGGGAAAAAGCCAAGAGCAGATACATGAAAAGGCTTGGATTGACTTTGAAAGGAATGTCAAGCTTTGGAATATCTTCACTTGCAGAGAAGTGATACCTATAAGCACTTATCTAAATTATTTATCATGGTTCTATTTTACAAATTTTTTACAAAAAAATTTCAATCAACTGCTCGTGAAACTAAGCAGCTCTTCAGGACCTGAAACAAAGTGTACAAAGGAAAAGAAACTTTTAAAAATTCCAAATGCATCTCAAGATGAAAACTCTATTTCACAGGTAGCAATCACTTCATCTCCATTCCCTCTCTCAGCACTCTGAAGTCTGGTAGGTCTGTGTTTTATCTTCACATCCTGTACTACCAGAGGTTTGTTTTGTTCTTGGCCCAACACAAGCCTTCTCCTTTCTGTTTATTAATATATATTTACAGGCAATATTTAATAATACTAATAATTCATAATCAAAAGGATTGACTTAATAATAAAATTAAAAAATAATATATAGACTGCACATGTCACACAATCAAACTACTACTACTACTTCTCAACATAGTGAGGCTTGTAACAATATTCAAACAGGCACCATCCATTGAAAAACATTTCACTTTACAAACTTTAATAATCATTATGAAATATCTGCACTGAAAGTCAATGGACTCTATTAATGGAGAAAGATGTGAAAACCAGTGTTTTAGAAAGGACAAGAAATGAACTCCAACTGTGTTATTTCTCTTTAATCTAGAGATAAAAAAGACAGACAGAGTTACTTCCCTCTCTACTCAGCTTCTTTAATGTGGATTTTTTTTTATGGATAATCTACAAATCTTTCACCAAGAATTATTTTGGCTATTTTGATCCAGATGCACCCAGCACATAAATGTGCACTGCTTCATTTAGTGTAGTTCTACTAGAAAGAAATAATTTCGGTTAAAACACTGTAAAACAGATTGAAAACTTGTGCCATGACAAACAGTAAATTACACAGCTGCAGATAAACGAAAATAAAGGCTGAAATGTTTTAAATAGACCTAATTTAAAAAATCATACAAAAATAAACAATTTAATAAATTCAGATTTAGGGGGTTTCTTTAACCTCTGAATACTTCACTGCTCATGACCCCAATTACTATGTAGGACACTGTCAACTGCTGTCACTGATATCTATCCCTGTATAGCAAATACTGCTTCTCAAAATCTAGATAATACATCTCAGAATGAAGGAATGTTTTGGGTAGGCCACAGGGTTAATGGGATCTCTTAAGAAAAAGACTCTGACTCAGCTTATATTTAGGATTTCCACTTTTACACAGCTTTGGGAACGTTTTCTCTGGAAGAGAATAGAATAAAAGTGTTCAGTTTGGAAAAACCCTCTAAGATCATCAAGTCCAAGTGTTACCCCAGCACAGCCACGTCCACACCCAATCATGTCCCCATGTGCCACATCCAGAGGTTTTTTGAAAATGCCCAGGAATGGTGACTCCATCACACCACTGGCTCAGTCATTGATCCAGCCAGTCCAGCAGATCCATGCAAGGAAAATTACAAAGTCTCTCAAATTAAATATTCCCCTCTAGAGAAATCTACTGGTGGCAGCTCTCAGTCACAACATCACCAGTGACAGCCCTTCAGTTACCAGCAGTTCTTCTCACACAACCTGCCTCTGACACTAATCCTGAAATTCAGTCCCACATGGTTTTTACACACGTGCATCCCAGAAAAAGGCACCAGGGAATCTCACCCAGCACCACACTCAGCAGCTCCTTAGAGAATGGTTCAATAGAGTCACTGCAGGGACCCCACCAACTCCCAGCAACACACACTTCAAAATATTCTCTGCACAACACCAGCAAACAATTCTGCAGCATCATACCAGGCTACTTCCCCCTGATTAGAAACATTTGCTCAAATGAGGTTATTTTGAGTTGCAACCAAGTACATTACCTTGCGTTAGGGAATGATTCATCCCCGCAGATTTTAATTAAAAAATTAATATTTTGTGCCCAAGATAGTATTTCATGTTCTAGACCAAGTGAGATTTTAGCCTGAGTCCTAGGCAGCACCACACTTTCCATGCCTTGATTATTCAAATATCAAATCCTTATCAAAATAAATTCAAAAAAAGCTATTTGAGAAGCATCAGTTTTTAAAGGATTAATATATATTGATTATGAGTAATGATAGCTAAACCACTAAAGATCAAGTTCTATTTTGCCTATTTAAAAATAGGTGGATTTATCAGTCCTTTCTAATTGTAAGCAATATGTTTGGAAGATCTGAATATGCAAAAATCTGTTGCTGCAATTAAGTTGAGATGAAGGACAGAATCTAATCATGTCCAAAATAACAGATACATTCATAAAGACTGGAATCCAGGAGTTCAGTGGTAAGACAACTGTTACAGACCACATGAGAAGAGGCAAAATATTGTTTTGACAAATTGCATTAAATTATCCTTTTATGTTTCTTTCTCTGCAGGTGGATGTTCTACCTAAAATACCAAACCTATTAGGCCAAATCTTTGCTTTGAAAGAATTGTCAAAATCTAGTAACTGCTATTTTAGTAGAAACACTACTAGTTTCCATTTAATGCTTTTTTTACACATTTCCAATTGCACCTGACATCTCCCACTGTTCCCACCCTGAGGAGCCCATGCCTGTCAACAGCACAGAATTTAGGGACAAGTACCTGTACATCAGTGATATCTCCAAGATGCAGGACTATGAAAATATTTCACTTGCAAGGTGTCTTCATCCATCTCTTGAACCACTCTCTTGCTGCATTCTCCTAATGAAATTATCCCTCCTCATCTCCCCACCCCTGCAAACATACTCAAGGGCATCCTGAAAATGTGGAGCAGCACTAATGCAGCACCATCTTCACAAACCTTCTTTTATATAGGGCTGCACATTTAATTAGGGAACCAGCAATTCACTTGGATTTCAGAGGGAACTGCGTATGTTTAGAAACCAAGGGGATCATTTTTTTTGTTTGCTGCAGGAATAAAATTCCTGGCCAGGAGACCTGTCCATAACTCTCATTTGTGATGGAATATGGAATAAACAACACCAGCCTACATTTCCCTCTTGTCCTTTCTGGCTGCTTTGCATTTTGAGGAAGAAATTGAGTAATTCAAGCCCTCCCATTCTGTACCACTGGCTTTGAAGATGACCACGAGCATCCCTTCTCCTCCTGGGGCCTGCACCTCCCTCCCTTCAGCAGCACTTGCAAAAAAGAGACTGGGAACAGCTTTATTGCCAGCAAGACCTTCAGCACAGACACAGCCTGCATGAGTCACAGTGTCCTTGCAGTGCTCTTGCTCACATCATTTGGCACAGCAGCTTAAATCTACAGCAGGAAAGTCCTCGGATGCGACGGCTGCACATCTGACGAGGGGTCTGTGCTCAGTCCTCAGCAAAGGCATCTTCATCAGCAAGGCTGAAAAACTCAGCTGGGCATCAAACACTTCTTACCTGTGCATTTCCCCCCACAAAACTCACTCATCTACAGTGATTCCAAATCACTGAAGAGCATTAGTATCACTCTGTTGTTCCAACACACAGCAAATGCTCAGTTCAAATACTGGGAAAGGTTTTATTCAACTATTCCCAGAAAAATCTAAGTGCAGTAAGAAAATCGTGATTTTTGCCAAAACTATCAAGTTTAGTGATTTTCATATGAAAATAAATCTAACCTATAAGTTTTCTACCATTAGCGATTAATTACATAAATAAATGGGTTAACATTCAAAGCAGAGGAAAAAGTGCAGATTTGTTTCACTTCTTTTGTTCGGTTCAATCTTCAAGGTATCAGACAAAAAGAAAAAATGTTCTTGGTAATCTTAAATCTGACTTACTTGGAAATGAAGTATTTTTGAAAACTGCTGTCAACCACTTTCAGCCACTGAACTCATTGGACAGGTCAGTTCTGCAAACTGCATGTAACAATTTAATGAACATGGAGAAAGAACTGCATTTCAGGCTATTTCTGGAAAATGGCTTTTGATTGTGGTTTTTAGAGTGAATATAGGGTGGACTGAAATTATATTTCAGCTTTGTGAATGCTATTTGAAACATTTAACAAGAATTCTTGACCCTTATTACAACATATTTTTTAAAAAGGTTCTTTCCTGTCTAATAAGATGATTGATAAAGTGCATATCTAATAACAAAGTAAGATATTTGGGGTGTTTAAATGCTCCCAATTCTAAGAATTAGTTCTGCAGTAAAACATCTCTTCCATCTATGAACAGGAACTTGTTCACAGTGCAGACCAGCTGGGTAATGCTTGTACCACCACAGTTTGGGCATGAATTTTCCCTGGGGAAACAGATAGATTTCTAGTCATCTATTGCTTCCTTTTCAACTATACATAAGGGATTTATAAAAAGGATTTTTCAGGCATGTCATCAGTCAGAGAGCTTTGGAGACAAATATTAGGTTCTCAAAAAACATTTATACACTACTACTTGGACACTCACAAAAGCAATCACTTCCTCTTGCCAACTCTCAGATTATTATGCAATATACCCAAGCTTTTACATTTATTCAACATATACAACTGTGGTTCAATTTGGCACATTTTTGGTTTTTAAATGTGAATAAGAATGCTTCAAAGAATAAAAACGAGTTGGGAAATATTTATACGAGAAGCTGGGTATGGATTAAAATTGCTTGACTTCAAAAGTAAAATTAGATGATGTTTAATTTAGTTTATTTATGAAGTTGCATTTGTTCAATTTAAATACGTAATCTCCTTTGAGAGAGTTCAGCTTTGCAAAATGATAATCTGTTCCTATATTTCTATTAGTTGTGATTTATTCTGATTCATTCCTTTGTTCAAAAATGCTAATGAAAGCAGATGATGCTGAGGAAGATCAACAAGCAACAACAACCAATACATCCATCAGTCTGAAAAGCAGGGAAAGACTGCACGACACACTCAGGCAAGAAATCCAAGACAAAAGATTTCTAGGGAGACACTGGTTGTGGAGAAACCCAAGCACGGGGACTCAGCTGCCAGGCTGAACTAGCATGACCTTAATTCTCAATAACTCATCTCAAAAAGTCTTGCAAAGACACACAGCAAATTACCTTTCTCCTATGGGTATATATTTAAGAGAGATGAAGTGCTAAAAATCAACCTTGCTGGGCTTTGATGACGAGGCTCCAGGGAGACATACCCCTGCCAAAGGCTTTGGGGACGTGCCCATTGCATGGAGAGATGAAGGACAGGTTGAGAGCAGCTGTGCTGCTCCCTATGTGTGCTGAGAAGGCACTGATTGTAAAATCAGACATTGGTTTATTTCCCTCTCACTGCTTCTTTATGTGTTTACTCTGCTCCTTGGGTAAGATCCTCCTGGCTCCTGGGATGTGTGTAGAGTGGGACCAGAGCTGTGCTATAACCCTTCTCCAGCTCCAGCATGGCAGACTGGTACAGCTGGAGCCATAAACCCCTGTCATAAACATCCCTGAGGTTTGCCAGGGTCAGCACTCCACTTTGCAGCAAGACAAACCATAGAATTTGCCACCAGCAACAGAGATCCTCAGAAATACCTTAACTACATTAAGATTTTTCCCATCCTCTAAGCAGATCAAAGCAGCTCCAAACCAATGCTACTGATCTACATATTTTTTTCCTTACAAGGCAGTTTCTCATGGACACACACAGAACATGACACCTTCTGTCTTTCCCATGGAAGCTGATCAATCTTCACTGTAAGTCATTTAATAATAGGTTAAGGGGAGGGAATCCCTATTTCTATACCTCTATTTGGTTTGCTCTCCTCACAAAAAGGTGGAGAAGACTCCCTCTTCCTTCCAAAACTGAAATAAAACCAGCCTCATCCAGCCCTTATGGGCATCACCACAGATGTTTTGTGCTGTTTGACTTAATGGAGTACGTGGTTCATTCCACAGTCTGTTCAATCTTTTGCAGGAATGAATTCCATAGCTCCCAAGAAATTTTTATCTCAAGCAACCACAAGTGTTCCCACACTTGTTTTCTTCTTACTGTGGTGGAACTTGGTTGCTATAAAAAAAAAAAAAAAAAGCAGAGTCATGGGAGAGAAAGTCAAATCCATATAAAATCTTGAATTAACCAAGGCCTTGAGCTTTGAGGCTCTCTGTTCACTAGAGAATGAACACAAAAAGCAGACCAAAATGGTAATGTGCTACTCCTGAGGGTAACTCCTGAATAGAAATATCTGGCAGCTGCTAAGAAAGTTTCTAAAGAACTGGCTGTAAGGTCAAAAGAGAATTACTGAGGAAGGGAGTGGATCTCGTGTGTGGGAGGGAGCATAAAATTGGTATTGTTTTCAAGTGAACCACTGAAAGATTAACTTTGAATGGAGTCAAACTACATAGTAAACTAAACAAAAAGGATTTCATAACAACTACATCTCTTGGATGCTTTTAGAGACGCACATGTATATATATGTATACATATACACACATGTATTTTCTTTTCCATTTGGAAGGATTTATCCCTTCCCTGATCCAGCAATGGTCAGAGCTCTTCTCAAGCACAGTGAAAACTGCCCTAATTGCAGGAATCATCTGCAGTTTCCAGTGTCAGTGGTAGCACTTTCAGCACTGATTGTGCACTTCGATTTGCTCACCTCTGTCACAACCCCTGGGTCCTGCTCTGCCCAAAGAGAGCAGGGTTGGGCCTTCTAGTTCACCTCATGTGATAAATCCAGCACAGAGGCTTTCCAGAGAATCATAGACCCTGATCCTCTATTCCCATTGACCACAGGAGGGGCTCAGCAGGGAGCTCAGGGGTACCATTCCCCCAGTACATTTCTAGTTACTTTAACATTTGTTCTTTTGCAGAATTCTAATTCAGATTTATTTTAAATATTACAATTATTCTTCTCTGAGGGTCTGGCAATTAAAGCTCTGAAAGTACTGCTACTTACCTTATTGATAATAAAAAATTTAACATGTCCTATATCTGCAGCTCTCATCTGCTCCAGATAAGACACAGTAGGGGAACAAGATTTCCTTAGAAGGAGGCTGCACCTGATTAAGAAATTATATTCTGGTTTTCTGTAACAAGTGGGGGAAAAAAATCCCCAAAAATACTTTCTTAGCAGTATTTTTAAAGACACCCTCTTAGTCCAAAAGAAGATATGTAAATGAGGCTTGTATGTTAAGACCTCATGCACTCAATTTTAATTCTTAAAAAGGTTCAAGGAAAAAGAACACTTCAGATGTCTTCCATTTTCTGTTTCATTTCTTTCCATCCCCAGTTCTGCTATCAGAATCATGTTTTCAGATTAAAACTTCTAAGTATACTTCTAAACTAGAAAAAGGAGGACAAGGGCAGGGAAGAGGACACTTAATTTATTATCTTTTCACATTAGAGTTACAGGGAACCTTAATGATATACCAAGCTATAAACCCTGTAGCTGGTACTGTATTAATCATCTGTCTACATGAGAACTCAGATAAATACATAATCCTATTTCTGCATTGCAGATTTTATATGTCCCTTCTTCAGATTGCTGGTTCTTTTTTCATTATTTTGTAAACACTGCTGGCGGGCAGGATCCATAACAAGGTAGGGAATGGCACACTAACTCTAGTTGCTTAAATTGAACAGCTATATTAAGATTCTTAAGAAGATAACCAAAGAAATAGGCAGCGATTCAAGCTTTGCAGCAAAGAACACCTTTTTTTAACAGTCTGAGCACAGCTTGTCTCTATCCACACGTTCTCCCTTCCCCAAGGTCAAGCCTGTTGCCAGCCCCAGGCAGCAGCTGGCCCACCCAGGCTGCCCCCCCAGCTTGGGCACGAGCCAGGTGCCACCTGCATATCCAAAGAACTTCATCTGAGACAGTCTCCAGTGGTCCCTATCCCTGTCACCTATTGTTATATCACATAAACCTGGAAAAATATGTACTCTCCTCTTTCCTCTTCCCATTTCAGCCCAAGCATGTCAATAAATCCCACCCCTTCCACATTCTATACCTGTCTCTGGTATTTAGGCAATACACAGAACAGAGAAAAATACCCAGTCCTATTTTGGAGGAACCAAAATGGGATTTAAAATCAAATGAACAGAAGATTCTGTAAACAGTGGTGCAAACACATCAACAGAGCGCCCTGAGGACTAACAGCTCCCCACATAAGCTTGGGAATAAAACATCATCATCCAAACCTCTATGCCCTGAAGGGGAATTCTTGATGCTGCAATAGAAATATCAGGGCAGTCCTTTCATGTTCTTTCAGGTCAACCCAAGACACACAAGGCAGCCCCTCTGACTTGCCCCTCTGTGACAAGGGACAAGTCCTGCTTCGTGCAAAATGGTGCAGTGTGGGGGATGAGAGAGGCACCAAACTTAGTAAGAACCAAAGAAAACAAACCTGTACAACTAAGAGCTTGTCCCCAAGCCTATACAGAAAGCTGGGAGATGTATTGCATGGAAATTAGGCATATCATTCCTTCTGTAATCCTCCTGCTCCAATGGCTTGTTTTCATGGCATTTTCAGCCATCTTATTCAGCAATGCTGATTTTGCACTACCATTTTATCCTGCAGTTCTCTGCATAACAATCACCACTACAGCATTACAGAGGCAACTAGTCCTACCATAATGCAAATGTCCTCCTTGGGTACTGCAACAATTTGCATTGCATCTAAGAATCTGTGTGCAATCCTTCTTCAAATGTCCCAGGTTAACTGAACTACTCATAAATAGGTATTGCTTCAAGCACCGGGGGAGGGAGGATGACAATCTCATTTCATTGTGAAAAGCAACACGAAGTCATTATTTCATTGTAATTGCATTTCAGCGGTCCCTTAATATCAAACATCATTTTGATATATTTTTAGAACAACATGCAAAATCTTCCTTGCAATTCAAACAGAGGGAAGGAACATCGTAAGCACGCAGGGTAAATTAAATAGCTGCCCTCAGCCAGGGCAAGAGTTTCTTCTCAAACTGACTTGCAAAGGACACAAATCAATGCTGCCTGCTGACATTTGGGATTGCACATTTCCCAAGGAGACTGGAACAGTTTATTGGGAACACTGTTCTCTCCTAATTACCTATGTGACACAAGGTGTACCATTCTGAAAGACAAGTCGTAACAGTAGCAGCGTATTTTTATTGTGCTTCATCAGCACCAGTGTTGGTGTCAAGGTTAGTGAGATGCTGAGCACGACCATTACAATGTATTCATCCATCCCAAATATTGCCCATGCCAAAACAAAGAGCCACCACACCCCTGGGAAGTGTCACTCTTTTCTCAAGGTCCACCAATGCACAGAAAGCTACTGAACAACGATTGTGGATGGCAGTATCCGTGTTTGAAGGCCATGACTGAGGTAATCAAGGGAGCAGGGATGGAGATCCTCCCCATTCCCATTTGGGAATAGGTGTGGTACAGTTGGAGGTGAAAAACATTTCCATGAAGAATGCAGCAGATAATTGGACATGCAGGAGGATGTAAATGTGCCCCAAAATGTTCGACTCTCATGCATAAACCTGCTCCTTGCTGCTTGCTGCTTGACTGGGCTGGTTGCAAGTTTTGATAATACCTGGAACTAAATAACAGTGGAGCATGGAAGTAGGGAAGAGACATGAGACAGCACCACCAAAGAGGCTGATCACGTGTGGTGTTTCTGCCCAGACTACGGAGATTTGGGAAACTGAGGCCCCTTGAGTTCCAGAGGGAAGAGGAGGTTGAACAAATGGGCTCCCCAAAGGAGTGGACTCACAGAAAAGGTCACCAGGGATGACCAGTGCAAATTGGACAAAAGACCCCAGAAGGGGAGATCCTGGAATTCTGAGATGCATGGAGACAAATGCCAGGGGGATGCCTAGGACAGCTTGTGTGTGAGATCAAGTAGGATAAAACCCTAAACCTGTTGGATCTTGAATGAACCTCAGTATCCAAGCACAGTATGGGCTGTCATTCCCTGCCTCACCTGTGGCAGCTGGTGGGAATTGTCCTATCAGACTTCAGGTGGGTTATACAGAGGGGAGGAATCCTTGAAGACATTTAAAATGCTGTATCTAAACTAAACACAAAGTCTACACTGAATTGTGCTGTGGAGCACAATTCAAACAAAAGCAGGGATGATAACTTATCATACTGAGACAGCTCCTGTCCAAGTAAAAGCCTTCTCAGATGAAGTGTATGTATGAGGAGTGTCATTTACTCCAAATGCCCAACTAATTTCCAGAGGTCAGGATGTGGGAAGGTCGGTGAACTGGACAGGCAATGACTACAGAAATAGCTCTTTGCCCAACATCTACCAGATAAGCATCTTCCCTATCCTGTTTCCTCATTCTGTGCGACAGATTTTTCAGCAAGATCCAAATCAGATTGGACTAAATCTCATTTTATTTTTAATTCATTTCATATGGTTTTATTTTTAACTCACTTTAATTGAAATGCAGTGAACGAAATTATCAATTGAAATTACTTCATCAGCTGTGAGTCTTCATTCTTTAATATATAAAATAAGCTCTTAGTAAATCTGAATCACTGATTTTTCTGTTTCATCCTCAAACTCTAGCATGCTGATGCAATGCATTGGGTATTCAGTATTGCAACTTCCACACTCTTACCCATAAACATACTCAGGATATTGACCATTTTTTTGGCATTTTTAATAACAGAGTGCTTCAGATCTGGGCTAAATCTTGAAACTGTAGTTCCAGGTCTAATCCTCTCCTGCCAAGTAATTTCTCTCAATGCAATAGCCAAGTATCTTATTAATGACCTGGATGATACAACTGAGCACCTTGTGCAAGTCCAGAGATGATATGAGATGGGGAGGTGTGGTTGGTATCACCAGGTGGTTGAGCTGCCTCCCAGAGGGACCAGGGAGGGTGGAGCAACAGGCCAACAGGAACCTCAGGATGTCCAGCAAAGGGAAGTGCAAACTTCTGCCCCAGGGGAGGAACAGCCCCAGGCAGGCCAGGCTGGGGGCCAGCCAGCTGGGAAGCAGCTCTGCAGAAAAGGCCTTGGGATTCCTGGTGGACCCAAAGTTGACCCTGAGCCAGCAATGTGTCCTCACAGCAAAGGGCTCCTGGGCTGCCTCAGGAACCTTCCCCCTCACTCAGCTCTGTTCTCTGCTGGGTTCCCAGAACAAGAGAGACATGGACTTTCTGGAGAGAGTCCAGTGAAGGGATGCAAAGGTGACAAAAGCACTGGAGCACCTGGCATGCAGGTAGGAGGTTAAGAAAACTGGGACTGGTCAGCCTGGAGGAGAGAAAGCCCAGGGGGACCTTGTCTAAACACCTGATGGAGGAAGGAAAGAAGATGGAGCCAGACTCTTCTCAGTGGTGCCAAGTGAAAGGCAAAAAGGCAGTGAGAGCAAACAAGCATGGAAAATTGCATTTAAAGATGAGAAAAATGTGAGGGTGATCAAACATTGGCACAGTTACCCAGAGATGTGGTGAAGCCTCCATCTTTGGAGATAGTTGAAACCTGAGGGACCTGCCATAGGTGACTCCACTTCGGGCAGGAGGTGCCTGCCAACCTCAGCTGTTCCATGGCTCTGAAATGAGCTGGCTTCTCTACCCATTTCACCCTCACCATGCGTGGAAAGGAGACAAAGGGTAAAAAACGCACAAAATCTTTCATATAAATCACAATCCCTGTCAGTCCTGTTCTAGGTTTTCCCTTTAACTGTTTCTAGGATTCTCTGAGAGCCTGGTGCATAGTCCTGAGATGCTTTAACTGTGCAATCAATATTTTAAAAACAGAGAAAAACATATCACCAGCAGAGTGAACTTGTTCACAAGCAATGTGGTAGAAGAGAAGTATTCTGTAACTTGGTTACCATTTCCCAACTCTGCAAACTGTGATATCTAAGCAGGCATTCCACAGCCCTTCTGAGTCTCCATATTTCACTCACCTGCAGTGCTATGAAGGAACATGTCATGCATTTTTCAGTGCTGACAGCCTCTTCAAACTATTTTCCTAATTTTGGCCCATTTTAAAACACATTTCATTCCCAATCCTTCCCTTATAAATTGATTCTTTTACTTCAATTGCAAATCTCCAGTTTTAAGGCAAAAAGCCAAGATCATATATCAAGAAAAATAACAATAAAAGCATGCTTTTTCCCCCCCTAAACATGAGTAAAAACAGTAAAACTTCAACCCAAAACCCCACAGCCCTTAAAAATGTGCCATAGGTTTGTTTCCTACAAAAGGGCACCGAACTTTAAAAGAAAGATTACAATAAAATGCTATTAATCCTCCTCATCGCTTAATGTATGAAATTGAAGCCTATATATTTACATAACCTACCTAAGCCTACAGATCATTTATAAATATTGGAATATAAAAAAATTCTAGCATAGGAAGCGTATGCAGGAAGAAATCCCGGCCTCTTACGCAACCGTTCCACTGAGGATAAATTACCTTGGAACACGACGGATACAAGGGGGATAGAGAGGGATAAATTCTACCGAGCCTCCCAGCGCTGAGCATCCCTGCTGGGCATGATCCAGCCCTGGCAAGAGGAATGTGAGCAGAGGTTCCCGGACTGCAGGTGCTGCAGAGGCTCCGGAACTATCCCGCTCACACAGAGCTCTGTTGCTCCATTTGCAACTGAGCCCTTCTGCCAGGGAGCCTCCATTCAGAGCGGAGTCATTCCTGCCTCACCCAGGGAAGAATCCCAGTGGAAGCATGAGAGGGAGGCTGCCTGAAGCTTCAGCAACACATTTTAATGTATGAATTCAGCAAAAACACCTCTCTGGGAGCAGATGATTTAATCCTTGGTGCTTTTTTAACCCTTTTTTTTTTTTTTTCAACTGACGTATTGAAATTATTCAAGACGTGTCATTGTAATGGGGGGGGGGGGTATTTGATCAGATAAGGTGTAATCTGAATGTAATTAATCAGCCAGAAAGGCATAGCAATACTTGCTAAATTCCAGTGAACTGTAATATCCTGCTTTGTCTCTCCTTGAAAACATAATGAAAAACCTGGCAAAAGGCAACCTCGTTCTCGACAAGGTTTCACAGTCAGGTTAATCAAATAAACCACTTTTTTTTCCCTTCGGAACGTTATTTTAGGTCCAACCTGTAAAATTATTGACATGTATTAAAGGAGGTGGGTTGAATTTCCAGAACTACCAGCTGCTGGAGTCCTACTGCAGTGCAATGGGGTTTCAGTGAGTGGGAGAGAGAGTTACAAGGTCACGACTTCTACATTTATTCCAAAATGTACCAAGAAATTACTACATACCCAACTGACATTTGACAATATGAACTGCACAATGAAAATAAATTAAAAAAAAAAAGCAAAGACACTTGTAACATTCTTATGTATTAGCAGAATATATGCTCACATTTGCAGTATTCGGACAGGAATATATATATATATTTAGTATGGTTCAAAAAATGTTGCATCCCAAATCCAACAGCACTGGAAATATATATTTTAAATGCTGGGGGAAGATGAAACAGGAAAAAAATCATCCATCAAAGCTGTTTCCTAGATACAAAATATGAAATTTTAAAGAAAAAAGCACTCACAAAAGTGACTTCATGGAAGCTCTTAAGAGAGCAGTATGATACCTAGTTTATCATTACCATGTCTTCTGGAACCTGGAATCCTACTGAGAAGCAGGAAACTCTTCCAAGCTGCTCCAATACACATGCATGCAGCCTTTTTATATATGCTGAAACCATGAGAAGTATCAGGCAGTTTTGATTTGCAACAATAAAAAAGAATGACCTTTTCCATGAAAATTAATATATATTTACCATTAATGTGGGCCAAAATCAATTCTCTACAGAAATGAAGACAGATGTACAAAAAGGCTGGAAAGGGGGCACACACACACATAAAAAAAAATAAAAGGAAAAACCCTTCATGCTGCATTGCTATACACAACTTATCTACAAGCCCTATTTTATTGCTTATTCACAAACTTAGTCATTTGAGCAGCACTACAGGGAAAATATGAAACAGTTCTTCACAGGTAGCAATTTCAATTAAAATGAGAGGAACATGAACAAAGTAAAACCTGTATGTGATCAAAGACCTGCTGGATACCTGAGTCAAACAGTTATTTCAGAGCAAGGTACAAGCGCTAGTCATGCATATGGATGACCTCTCACAAATTAAATGCTAATCAGGAATGCATCTCAGCATTAAAAAAAAACATGTGCACTATGAAGTAGATCTGCAATCCTTTTTCTAAGCAAAGGCTAGCAATAAACCTTCATTATCCATTTCATACCACATATATGTAATATTAACCTCAAATCCCGGCAATAAAAGCGCAATTTTCCCAGATGGAGCATGCCAGCTATTTCCAGACATCCCAACTTGTGTAATATCTCTGCAATCCTTTAGCAGAGCCCCTCACTGAATGCAGTCAGGAGGTCAAACGGCCAGAAGTCCTAAGGAGCACGCAGCTCTTGGGATGTAAAATGAACAGTCTGAGCATGAAAGAAGAGACCTTCCCTTTCAGCCCCTTCAATACTCACCTTCCAGAAGGTATGGGAAGCACCGGGCTAAGCATCTGCTCCTGGCTGCCTCCGTGCTCTAGGACTGCCTACAGCCATCGCCTCAGCAGCCCTGGGAACCGGCTTGGAATGCACAGGGAACTGCCCCGGCTTGGATAGGACAACTTAAAGTCGGGAAATGGGAGGCTGGGGAAGAGCTCGGTGCTGCCCGGAGCGGGGCAGATGAGCTGCCAGCGCCGCAGGCAGGGATCAAAGGCACAGAATCTCCCTTTACATAATCGGAAATGACTCCTGTAATCTTATGTTTTCTCTTAAAGCGTCGGGTGCTTCATGAACAGCCAAAAGCTTTTCCATGCGGCATTCGGGGGATTTAGGGCTGATTCTTCTCTTAACAAAAATAGAAAAATAAAAGTCTATCTGTCAGAAGCCTTAGTTATTGTACCTCAGAAAGCCTTTCCCCACCTTGCCATAGGAAACGTCACACATGCTTAAAAGGAATTGCAGAAAATTCCCGGCTTCTTCCACAGTATTTTCTAATCCATTTCAATAGAAAGGTAATGTTTGGGGTATTTAACCCGTGTGCCCTTTACTTTCCAACAAACACATTGAAAAACTATAAACAGCTCTATATAGAAACCCAGTCGAGGATTACAGATTTTCCAAACAAGAAATACCTTTGTCTATCATAAGAGAACATTAAACTTAGAAAAATACAACACTCAAACTGTACTGCTCTACATTTTAGTGTCTTTTCTGCACCTCACTTCTGAAAGAAAAAAAAAAGGCACATCCGATTCTTACCAGCAATGATAAAAGCAAAATCCCATCCACGTGTTTTCCTCATCACTAAAGCACCGATTTAATCAAAATCAAGCCCATATGCTTCGAAAAACAACAAGATCATGCTGAATTTTCAACCTACCGAAGCCCAGCGAACGCTTTCTGATGCAAGAGTGCCTTTTAGCTATGCAGTTTCTCTTTGACCTTACAGAATAATCTACACGAGTTGCAGCATTACCTTTGCAGAGATTCCCAGGGCATGAACCAAAACCTAATGCATCACTCAGCCTCCATCCACACCATTCCCCCCATCAGCTTGGCGCCTTCCCCCCTCCCGCTCCTCCACCCCCCNCAAATAAACAAGCTCAGAGCGGAAAGGGGGGAAAGATCTTTTATTATCATCATCATCATCCTCATCATCATTATTCCCATGCCGGGGATGTCGCTACTTACTTGGCTACGGTATCATCGCCAATCCACCGCGGTTTGGGTTTACCCGGCGGAGGGCTCAGGGCTCGGCATCAGCGCGGGGCGGGAGCGGAGCCGCAGCCGCGGACCCTCTGCGGACTGAACCACCGCGGGGCCGGGGAGGGAC
>VYXB01010830.1:77241-208303 GCA_013397135.1 Pachyramphus minor
GAGGGGAGCGGCGCATCCCTGCACCCCCCGAGCAGGATGCGGCGGGGGCTTAAACCCCGCAGTGCCCGATCGCTAATTCCACCCTGACAGCAACGGCAACATGTCCGTGTTGCAAATTGCTTCATAATCACCTTCTGCAAAGAGAACAGCTTGCTGCCCCCTCCCTCGTTCTCTTTCTCTTTATATAAGGACAATATTGATTCTAATGAAAATAGAAAAAAAAATCCTTGCAGGGCTGTGGCGTTTGTGTCCCTGCCATGCCTTCCAGAAATCCAAAACCATACAGGAGGAACACACTAAATGTGTGTTTAGACCTGTTTAGTCTGGTCACATCACCATATGCTGTAAAAACATACAAATAATACAAACATGCCAGAGCAATCCTCTGCACTTCTCTTCCTTTTTCCTTCCAGCCTTACACTTTGAGGAATCACTGCATTTTATGTAGAGCTCCTTACCACCTAATTCTGAGTTATTATGTCATTTTGAATTCTTAGCACATCCAGAACTCAAAAATGTAAAAGGCTATTTCAATGGAATACCGTGTTATGGCACTGCAAAATAAACCCAAGTCCTAAAACTCAAAAAGAAACATCAGCTTTAAAAAGCATAACATTTCCTGCGTATTATTTTCTTTTTTTCAAAGCAAACTGAGATCAGTACAGGTACCACATCCAAACCTCAACTTCAAATTCATTCCCTCAAACCATTCAGTCCTGGTAGTGGCTAAAACACGGGAAAATATCATGGTTTTGGTAAAGAATGTATAAAACAGTACAGATAAAAGTTGGGATCTGTTCTGTAGCATCCTAGGACAGCAGTGGCTCATGACTTCACTCTGCCTTGCACAGAGTGGGCAGTTGCAAGTGAACACACCTCCCTGAGCAATAATAGGAGTAGCTGTGCTGATGCTCTGTCATCCTGCCTTACTCGCTGCTCAGAATATCAATTCAGCCAGTTAAACCAAAAGTCTGCACTGCACCAAAATGGAAGCTATTTAAAAAAAAAAAAAAAAAAAGGGAGCTAGGACCATTGATTAGGAGTTTTATCTGTGCTGATCAATTTTCTTTTTAATGAAGTAAAATGTAAATTTGGACTAGGATCAATGCAGATTTTTCTCATGTGAAACTGCCTTTATCATTAGGAAGCTACAGGCAATTACATGCATGCCAGGACAGTAGGTGCAGTGACTTTGGGTTATATTAAGCAGAGAGACGTGTCCCCTTTTCCTTAGCAAACCTCCAGTACAAGCTGCAGCTGTAAAGAGTGTGCAGTGCAGCTCAAACTGAATTCTAGCATCGAACAAAACAGCAACAGAGCAAAAAAAAGTGGTCTATTTAAATGTGTTATGCTTAGGTCCCAGACCCATAAATGTTGGTGACCTCTACTGCTCTGTCAGAAAAGCAGGAAGATACTGAAAAGATACTGCAATTTTCTGGCTACTGAAATTCATTTTTTTGGTACAAATTTTAAAGATAATTTGAAAAGCAGTGAGAAGTTGATTGACACAGCACCAAAATACATTAGAGATGATTTTTTTCTTTACACTGTCTTTCTTGAGAGAAAAGAGGAATAGTTTAAAGAAATGAAACACAGCATAAAAACTTGTTCCATACATTTGGCTGTTGCCAGTTTGAGGAGTACTGTTCTGAATGACTGCGTGTCACTACAGAAACTTCAGACCAGATACAGAACCCTACTCCCTATATCAGAAAATACTCTCTTATTTTTGATTAACAGAATAGGCAAGGGAATAAGAAAAGGAGAAAAATAATAATAAAAAAAAAAAGAGTTCTAAAGGAAATTAAAATCTTAGTTTGAACATATCATTATACACAAAATCCACCCAATTTTTCACATGGATATTCCCAGTGCTTATTTAACATAGGCCTCTAACGTAGCAGAGTACACAGGGAGATGAACAAACCATGAACTTTTCTGCCAGGCTCATCTGTTTGGAGTCCCCTCACAGTGTTCTGTGTATTTTTACTGCCAGTGCTGGTTCTAACTCCATCCCAACGCTGCCATCCTGCAGCAGCACGAGGCCAACCACTAATGCTGAGCTCAGTCCCAGAAGATGCACTTTGAGGAGTAGGAATTGAGGTCCTAAGCCCTGGAGCACACTGGAGGCTGGCCCTGCTTGTGAACCGAGGAGCTGTGAAGGAAGAGGCACTTTGTGCATGTCCCTGTTTGGAGCTACCAAGTGCAAACTCCTCAGCAATGCTGCAAACCAGGAACTTCTCTGGTTCCTGCAATAAGGATGAGGTTCCACCTGCAGGGCTTGGTCCGTGCTCCTCACCCTCAAAGTCACAAGTCCACTATCCCAGGGAATACCTGCTATCCAGATAGATACACCAGCACCTTACAAACAAAGCTAAAAAGAGCAATTCCACCCCCAAAAATGGACCATCCAGCAAATAACACCAATAGTAACGCTCTGAGCTCAGAACTTAGAGGGTTGGGGGTTTAAATTGATTCCTATTTTTGGAACACAACTGTGAAAAAAGTAACATTTTCCAATTCACTTGGCTTTCAGCAGGTGCAGCTCAAAATGGCTGCAGTGGTGGTTGATGCTTTTTCTAGATATTTCATCATCAGATTTAACAGCAAAGCACTGCAAAGCAACAAACCATCTGAACAGTGCCTGTCCTGAAATGAGGGTTTGTCAGTGCATCTTCGTGCCTATTAAAGCATCCAGCATCATATTATTTAGCTTTGACAGAAGAACAATTTAACACCTTAACTGGGGGGCATGGAGTGGAAATGGAGCAGAAAAATTGAATGGAAAATAGAAAGATGCTCCTTGGGACTAAGTTTAAAAAACACAACAATGGATACAGGATGTGAAAGGAGCGAGACTTGAGCTGTTGAGCTTGAACTGCAACTTGAAAAAATTACTTCTCCAGTAAAAGTTCAACTGATAATTCATATTCAGAGGTAAAAGAAAGAGCCTACCTAATTTCTTTGGAGAAAAATTTAATCCCATATGTGCTGGTGATAGACATCATAAGCACATTTCAAGGTCTTCGTGAGATAATTAATGACAGGAAACGCAGGAACATAATTTTAATTCCTCTTTCAGGATCTTGGGGACCAAGACCTCCTTTTTGGTGAGGTTGTCCAATCAGAGGAATGGCACTGGAAAGCAGTAGCAAATTTCTAATATTTTCCTAATCACAACCCAGATACTTAAACTAGAACAGCAGACTGGCAGCCTTTCATATTTTTAAATCTCATTTGCTACACTTTAAAAACAAGAATTAAATCTGTTTTCAGCCTCGGTGTTTCTCCAGTTTGGTAACATCATACAGCAATATTTCTGCAACGAAACAGCTTGCGTTTCCAAACCCTGCAAACATGTTGTTATCCTGGGAAGCAACATGACCTAATAAAAGAAGTGGAGGAGAGGGACCTCAGAACACTCAAATTCAAGGACTTGCCCTGCTGTTCCTTGCCTCTGAGATGTTAGTAGGTCACTTGATCCCACTGTGCTTCAATTTCCCTAACTATAAAACAAGTATATTCACTGGTTTAAATTGCAGCAGTTGGAAGCTGTTTGGCTGGTTAACTCTTTCCCACCTTGGAGGGAAGGTGTTTGACACACCTGACTCTGCTCAGGGATGTACTGAAGGCCAGGACACAAGCAGCATTCCTGGGGGTGGGACAGGATGATCTCTCCAGGTCCCATCCAACCACAACCATTCTCTGTGTGATTTAAACCACGTAGGCTCATGGTTGCCTTGAACTATTTGTCTACCACATTTGTTTTGCTGTATAAATTATTACTTGTTCTGACTGATAAATTATTGTAGTTCTGACCTGCTCACTTCCTTGACCAGAATCCCAACTTTCTCAACATCTGAAAGGAAAACTATTGGCTGGCCACCACTGCAGTTCCCTCCCCTCCTTCAATCTCTACCATCTGATGTCTATGAATACACAATTTTTTCTTCTTATATCACCTAAGCCCAAATAATTTAATATAAGCCTTATAATTAAATATAAGCCTTATATCACCTGTGCCCAAAAAGACAGATGTCTGCAAGGCTGGGCTGGCATTGCTGTCCCCCTCCCTGCCACAGTATTAGTGCTTGGAAAACAAAACCAGACTCTCAGGATCACCCAAGTAGGAAGAAAAGTCCTTAGGCCATTCCAAGAAGAACAAAGCCTAAGGAAAGCAGAGCCAACTGGAAGAAGCATTAATAAGCCTGAGCTTCCCAATAAAGTTTAAATAAACCTGGCTTACTGCCACAGCCTAA
The DNA here is from genome assembly GCA_013397135.1 of Pachyramphus minor. Classification (NCBI taxonomy): domain Eukaryota; kingdom Metazoa; phylum Chordata; class Aves; order Passeriformes; family Tyrannidae; genus Pachyramphus; species Pachyramphus minor. The sequence goes on from VYXB01010830.1 coordinate 81,501, forward strand.
CCACAGCAATGACAGATTCTGGACTTAATGGCCTCCTCCAAAGGCATCTGTACCTGCAACATCTGACAGCTAAACCTAAATCCACCACTGAAATCAGCTTCTTCATGATCTCAACAGTCTAAGATGTGCCTCAGAATATGAAAACTGTTATACAAGCATTCCACCTTCTTTTTAGTTTACAGACAGAATCTTCCATATCACAAGCTGTTGACACTCAGAACAAACCTTAACCCAGAGACTGGCCTAACANGGTTTAAAGGCAAAAATCTTCCATATCACATGTAGATGAGAGAAGCTGTTGACACTCAGAACAAATCTTAACCCAGAGACTGGCCTAACAAGAGCAGGTTGAAGAACAATCTTCTGAGGGTGCCACAATTTCTGGGAGCTGAAGAATGAGATAGTGTGCTTAGGAATCACCCTTTCATTCAACATGCATTTAAACCCCACAAATGGGCCAGTTTTCCAAACAGGACTAGTGCCAGCTGCCTTCTAGCATTAAATTATACTTAATATAACACAGTGATACTAGTAGGGGGACTCAAATCATTTGTGGCTTTCCACCAAATGAGCTCCCTTCTCTGTGTTCTGGAAGGGACTGTTACTTTTCCCCTGCAGTCTCATAACATTGGGTTTTTTTGGTCCTCATGGAAATTAGAATTTTAATCTAAATTAATTTCAAGTCAAATTATAGGATTATACAATTAAAAGAGATCACATCAGTTCCCATCAAACTACAGATTTCAAACAACCTAACTTTGAAAGATGGTTGGAAACAGGGATGAAACTTTGCATGAGGAGGAAGATTACATGGACTCATCTCTGTACCACACCAAAACTATTCTCCCAGAAACAACCAGGGAAGTTTGGATCAGAATTTTAGTTCAATACTTTCTCCTGATATCGCTGATGCAAAATACCACCTCAGTGTTATAGGGGTTGGTTTTCCTTCTTACTGGTTAACCCTCTGTACAGGAAACCACTTATCTGCCATTTGAAAAGTATATTCAGTAGAAGATGCATTTGAAGGAGCATCCTGTACTGTGACACTGTGTGTGACTGTGACACAAACATGAATCTCCCCTTTCCATAACCAGGTCACAGTTACAACCTTGGATTGTACCTTAAAAAAGAAACCCAACATTATTTCAGCCACTCAACTGTTACACTCCTATTTCAGGCAGATTAGACAGTAATAAATACTAGCACAGACTTTAACTACAAACATGGTCTGTTAATAATATTATTAAGAAAATTAATCCTCCCTTTAAAACATTCTTTAAGCTTTCATTCTTCAGTATATGGACTTTCCATACATACCTTGATATCCTTATTGTAAAGCTCATTGGGCTGACACAGTAGCCTTTTTATCAAATGGCTAAAAAGTGAAGCCTGTATTAACCTTATTTATTACTCTAGTAAAAGCAAATTATTAACACAAAGGGAAATAACAGTGGGACAAGGTTCACTCACTCTCAACAATTAAAAAGGGATAACAGAATTTTAGCAAACTGTGAAATAAGGACTTTTGATAGCTCAGCAAATGATACAACTAGGATACATAATTCCTAGCAATTAGTCACCTTGAGTGAATTATTTGTGCTGTGTGGAGGGTTTTTCCAACATAACAAGATAAAAGTCTATGTTTGGCTTAGTGGGTACAGCAATCTGGCCTGGTAAGTTTGTTAAGCTGCAGGTGTCAGTGAGCTGGTGCTGGCAATCATCCTGCAGGGTGAACATGCACACCCAGGCAGCTCCCAGCTCATCCAGGAGCCCCATCCCAGGATCACACAGCCACCCCAGGCTCCTCAGGGGGCTGTCCCCACACCCCAGGGCTCTCCTTGCTGCAGACACAAAGCCCAATTAAAGGCATCAGCTCTGGATGTTCCTCTGTGTGGAAAGACGAAACTGAAGCCCACACATCAAATAAATCACTATTAACCTCAGGTGTTCTTCCCTGTCCCACAGCATCCTACCTTGGAAAAAAACAGTCAGTTTGTGCTGCCTGATGTCACCAGGGCTGGCACTGCCACCTCTCTCTCAGTGGTACCTCCAGAGCCTCCAAGGGTTTCACTGGAATTGGCTGGAATGTGTCGGTACACTCCAAATCAGTTCATACCAGTCCTGTCCTTCCCTTGCAGGGCAGGGTTTGACAGAATGGCTGCACTTCAGCCAAAGCAAACACAAAATTGTGTGAACTTCAATAAATCAATCCCTTCAACTCCACTGGAATATCTGGGCATACCTCTAACAACAGCCATTCCAAGAGTTCAAACATGTATGGAGTCAAACCTGATCTGAAATTACCATGATGGCCCTTTGTGGCTTTTATATATGAATATGCTACTGAAAGAACTCAGAATTTGTATTTATAACTTATATAGATTTGAAAAAAAAGCATTCAAATCCTTTAGCAAAGACTGAGCTTTACAATATGAAAGCTTAAAGAATTATTGCTATAGAAAATTTACTTACAACATGTTATTTTATACAGAAATATTTACTCACACTTAAACATTAAACTAAATATCTGACACAAATGTTACTGGAATAAATATACACAGTATATGAAATAAAAATACACTATAAATGAGAATTGGTTGGGAATCAGGCTTGGCTTTCTGGACTGAACCATGTCATGAAGATCCATTAGCTGTTTCTTAACCCCACATTCAATACTATGCAACAATATCTATGACAATTTTACCAAAATATCAGAACTTTTCAAAGTAAATGAGCTTAGGCCTTGCCCAGACTAACAGCAGAAGTTCTATTCCTTCAGAAAGAGTTTTAAAAAGATTCCTTGTGTTTGGTCAGACACGGGTCAAGAAAGGATTTAGGGGCAAACAGTGCATGGCAGCACCTCCTGTGCCACCCAGGGGTGCCATAAAGTAACCAGGTGATACAAGAACCAAAGTATCAACAAGAAAGAGCCCAAAACACTCTCATTACTTCACAGAACCACAGGATATCCTGAGTTGGAAGGAACCCACCAGGATCATGGAATCCAGCTCCTGGCCATGGTGGATCACACCCAGGTTTAATCCACCTCTGAGCACAGACGATGAAGTTTGAATGATTTATTGAACACCTTTCTAACTCCCTTTCTTCAGAGGCAGAATTGTTGCTCTTTTCTGCTCTAGTAACAACCAGTTTTAAGCACAAAGAACAGGACATGGTGTTTTGCAGGGGAAAACAAAAGTATGATGATATATTGCTCTGTGGGCTGTTTGTCACCTCACATCACAGATACAGCCAAATTCCCCTCCATGGGGCTACAGACACCACCAGGAAGTGCTCCAGGACCAGCAAAGAAATTCAGGAGCCCAGAACTCAAGTCCTCAACCAGAACTTGTCCATCTGGGTGAGTAACATCATCATCACCTTTTTCTAGGGCTGACTCATAGACATGATCTCTTAGCAAGGTTTTTGTTCCAAAAAATCTGTTGCATGTCTTAATGTCCAGTAATAAAGGTGCAGATTATAGGAATAAAATTCCCACAGCCTCTGCCTGTCTGAAACTGCCACCCTCCTTGTTCCCTGGAGTATGCCCTTACCTGATGAACCTGTGAAGATCATGCTCACAATCCTCTCCATAAACATATATAATGGGTGAAAATAACAATAATCAGAAGTAAATTACCAGTAAATAAATATGAACTGGAAGATTGAGAAAATAAATCAGCAAAGTTTGCTTAACTTACTCCAAAGAAAGGGAGGATGAGGGGGCAGAATTTAAAGCACTTGTAAACCAAAGCCAGAAAAGCATAATTCTTTTCTTTTGTTTAAACTGTTACAAGGTGGTTCATGCATGGGCTGGTCTGATAATTTAGGGTTGGGAAGCATTCACCTGCCATTTCAGCTTAATAATTTGAAGATGTCCAGCACCATCAGAGAAGCAGCTCCTACTCAAATTCTAGTTGAATCCGCATTGCTTAGTAGACATTCCTATGTTTGGAAGGATTCCCTAATAATTTCTGCACACAAATAGTCTTTTTTTTTCTACCCAGCATTGTCCTACAAAGATGAACTGCATGCCTCAGTTATATACCTTGCAGTTCAGTTCTCTGAGTCAGACACACCAGTCTCTAAAAATACCCAGCTTATATTTTCAAAAGCCCAAGGAGAAGAAGATAATAAGTAATGCACACACTTGTGTGTATATATAATTGTATACAGGGAAACCACACCATTACCTTCAAGGTTAGGATTAAGACCTATATTTCTTGCACACTGATGGCAGTGTTCAAAGGTGTTCGTTGACCTTGAGGATAAAAATAAATTGTGCACTCCTGCATCGTGTCCTCAACTTATTTCACTACAGACATCTGAATGTTCTGTGCTTACATACCATAAAACAGTTAAACACAGCTATTCCATATTAATTATATTTAATACTCCTAACTTCGATCTGTGGAGAGGAAAATTGGGTTTCCTGAGAGCTGCTGCAGCTTTCAAACATCCTCTTATTCACGAGCAACAGAGATGCTTACAGTGTTATATTTAGATAAAGTAGTGATGAGAACCCTCAGCATATTATTTGTAAAATTAAATCCCACTGAGGTTTTTTTTCCTCTTGCCATTTCATTAATTCTAGCTCAGGAACAACAATGGAAGATCATAATTATGTCTAAGGGATAAAATAATAAAATATAGAATGAAATATAATCCAGAATTCTATGTTTTCTACTTTTACAAAAAATGGAATTTTTGTAACTGCTGTGAATGGGAGAGAAGACTCAAACAAAAAACTTCTGAAAAGCACTGAGATGATTTAGCACTGACTTTCCAGCAACTAATTCTGTAAAGAAATGCCTGAATGCTAAACTCAACTATCCTTCAAAAAAGGCAATGTTGTCTCAAAGAAACATTTTACAGAGGCTGTAAGCCTTTGATATTTGCTGTTTTACAGAAATCCTGGGGTCCTCCTTAATGAATGACCACACCTGGTGCCCCCAGCAGTGGCAGCAGCCCAGGGTGGCACCTCCAGTGTTCCCTTCCCGTGCTGAGGGATCTGCCCGTCCTGCGCTCCCTGACCCCTCCAAGGGCCCTAAATTGTTAGAGCTGCTCTCCAGCAACCTGATCCATCTCCTATTCAGTGCACTCAGCAGAGCAAGTTACAACACCTCCTGTTCCCAAAAGCAATTGAACTTGCTATGAAGGAAACAGGCTGTGCATTCCCAGGCTTTACTGGGAAAAAATTCAGAGCGGCTCCACACGGTGCTGGACAAGACCACAGCTCCTGTTCCTGGAGCTGATAAATGTACAGAGTCCTGCAGTTGTCCAAAGGAATTGGTGCCAAGGGAAAATGGTATCCCTTGGTTGCCAGAAAGACCATTTTATAGCCCAAGAAGTGTCCTGTGCACATGCTAAAGGCCAAAAGACCCATCCCATGTGAGGTTCATAGCCCACCCCTCACTAATGTCACCTGAAGTCTTGTTGCTGATTCCAGCAGAAAGCAAAGCCCTCCAGAGTCCACAATAGTTTCCAGAGAAAATATTGTGTTGTTACTGATTGTTTGTTATTAGGGGAACTAAAAATTAAAAAGAACATTCCCTTCATTCCTCTAAAATAGTTGAGAAAGTGTCTTTGTGATGCCTCTTCTTCCTCCCTACAGGATCGTGAAAAAATTCTGATGCTTCTGAAAACATAATTTTATTTGACATCATTTATTTTGCCACAGTCTAAACTAAAAATAAGTTAAATATAATTACACAGAAATAAAGTCAAAGCCTTATCACATTATTAATAAACAGAATAAGTTAATTTCTTTTAGAGTCTATCATTTGAATGGGTCTGAAAGAAGGGATTTCTAAACTGACTGAGGAAAGAATGCACTGGAAGGATGATTTCCCCCCTTTTCAGCTTTTTTTCTACAATGTTGGAAATCATCTAAAATCCCTCAATGTGATGTTTAAGGAATCCAGTGGAAAAACATGAGTAACACAAATCAGAGATATAACAGAAATAAAGATGAGGATCTACACCAGGATATTTAATTTATACAAGCTTTGGATCCTATGTTTCCTTGAAGGTAAAAATAATAACTTCCACAAGCAAAAGTCAAACATGCTGAAATCACCATCTGCAAAGAGGAAAATTACCTCATTTGTAAGAAAATTCAGCTTTTTTTCTCCTGTTTAATGAGGAAAACCTAAACACATTATTTATTTGGGCAAAATGAATAGGGAAAGTGATTGCAATGGTGTTCCATCAGTGAAATACACTGTGTGTGTTTGCAGAATCAGCGTGAGAGGAGCAGGTTAGTGATTTCAATCTTCCTGAAAGGAATGTTAAACCATTCCAAGGCAATGGAGGCCTGGCACTTAGGTTTTCCTATCCCTTACAGAACCAATCCGAGTAATTATATTAAAACACAACTAGTGACTTGTGCATTCAGCAAGAACAAAAAAAATTGCCACTGGACACACAAAACCCAGCATCCAGTTAAGTTTAAGTAATACAGTTTTACAAAGATTTAATGATGACTTTAAAGAGTTCTTTGGATTTCTCTTTTTTTTTTTTTTTTTAAAGGCTTGAGACCTCAAGATCAAGAGTGAACTTAGTCAGAAGCTTGATTTTCAAACCAACAGCCCATCTTTTATAAATATGGCAATTAATGAAATCAGGCAGCAATTTCAGATTATATGGAAGAAACAATGTGATATTCAGCTCTTCTCTGGAGGTAGTGCAAGAGTGACATTCAGGTCCTTTACTCCCTTCCCCTCTCACTCCATACTTTGTCTGTAAATAACCACTTCCACATTTATAAGCTCTAATAAGATCCTTGTGGAGATCTCTCAGATCTCCTACACACGCCTTACATAAAATGTTGCCTCTCCATCACCACACAATCAGCTCCAGCTCAACAAGACTACAGAGATGTATATTTAGCTGTAAAAGAATGAAAGTTAGCACAGCTTATGTTCAGTTATATCATCCTGAAAAATACCAGAGCGAAGAACTGAGCAATTAATCTGTGCTGAGTTCCACACTGTCCCAATTATACAATCAGTATCCTAAAAGCAACGCAGGCTTGTCCTCACCTATCCAGTGACCCCTGTGTTTGCACCTTCAGTAGCAGCTGCCTGCTACTGATCTACAGGCAGGACAACACCTTCCATTCTGAGCTCAGTTCTACTCCTCATATTCAAACACCACCTCAAATAAAGTGCCTCCTCTCCATCCATCTGAAACATTAACTGAGGCTCTTTTGAGCTCTGAATCTGCACTTGCCTAACAACTCTAAATTCTTCACAGCATTAAAGAAGTAGGGGTACACTCTGCTCAATAAACTGGTGGGGTGAGAGGGGCTGCTTGTTTAAAGCTTCTCAGTGAAAGTGTCTCCAGTTGGGTACCAGAGTTTGTGTCTGCAGCAAACTCAGCCAAAGCCACAAACAAGCCTCTGATGACATAAAGCATTTCAAATAGAGGGTGACCACGCTGCAACAGGATTAGCTCAGGGCTAGGAAGATCTAGATTTAATTTCAACATCCATCTCAAATTCTCCCTGTAACCTTGACCAAGTGATTTAGTTTCACCATGTCCGTTTCCTGTATATGTACATGATAGATCATCTCCCAAATGTACAGTGAGGACAAACAGAAGATTGCTAAATACTCAGATAATATTTCAGGATTGAAGGTCACTCATTGACAGATACAATCTACCAGGTAAATATAAATAAATGTTAATAGTCAAAGCACTGGGGAATCTTATTGCACTCTGTTGCATTGCAGCAAAAATTCAGAGGTGTAAACTGAATTTCCATGTTTTACTGAATATAACCACACAGAGCTGAGGAGGACTACAGGCTTTTTCCAGGAAATTCTTAAAATAATTGAACACTTCATTTTCATGGATTAGAAAAACCTCAAAACTGTTCAAAGGGCCTTTGGCCCAATTTTTAACCTACACACATTCTGGTCATTTCTCAGAACACTGACTTATCGAGCATGAAAATCAATACAAGAGTGAGGTCCGAAGAAACCCCACCCCAGCTCTTCTCTCTGATCTCATGAAGCAATTCCTACTTTTCTGGCTTACCTTCCACATTCCATATTCTTTGCTCCTTGTATTAAAAATTACCCCTATTAATTAAATTGTGTTTCCAGATCTGTTCAGATATAAAGCTGAATTGTAGCTGCTTCCTCAGATTTCAACTGGTATCACTTAAAAAAACCCTGAACAACCACAACCAAAACCTGACACACTTCAGGACATACACAATTGTTTTTTTGTTTAGGGAATGTAGAACTTCTGTATGAATTGAGCAACACCTGGAGCAGCCCCTCAAATGTCCACACAGAGAATCACTTAGGTTGGAAAAGGCCCTTAAGATCAGTGTTTCAGAAATGCCATAAAATCCTCCAATATCAGGGTGGGTTTTTTTCTAATACCACCTTTATGCAACCTGTGTTCTGTGAGCTCCTAGGAATAAGAACCAATCTGAAGAGTTTGTTTTACCTACATGACCACTATTTAAATTTGAAAAACATAATGCTGACAGTTTGATGTTTTTAGAGCAGAGGTTTCTAAACCGTGGTACTACTAATGTCACTGCTCCAAAAACATCAAATTCTGCCAGAAAAGATGAGGGGAACAGACCAGTTAAACCTCCTGAAATGACAATTCCATGGAATACACTGAAACACCAGTGCCCAGACTGCTGGTGTGTCGTACTGCTCTCCAGAACATGAATTTGCAGTCTGAGGAACCCAGGCTGTTATTTACCAAGATCAATTATCCAAACACAACATCTTTCAGTCCTGGCTGCTCGAGTCTGCTGAAAGGCAGGAATAGTTAGAAGCCAGGAATCCTGATCTCAGCCGTTTCTTTCAAAGGAATGTTAAAGTGTTCAAGAAATAACTGGATGTGGCACTTAATGCCCTGATCTAGTTGACAGGGTGGTGCTCAGGCAAAGTTTGGACTCGATGATCTTGGTGGTCTTTTCCAACCTTTCTGATTCTAAACAGGAAGCAAAGGACAACACAAAAGCTTTTAGAATTGTGCAGGTTCCAGCAGGAAGATCCAGACAGTCCTTAGCTGAAAATTTAAAACAAATTCAGAGATGAAAAAGGAAATGCTCCTCCCCTGCCCCCCATTTTTCCAATGTGGCATCACGTTCCTATTTCCCAACAGCTTGTTCTATTTTCTCTCTTTCACCTCTGTAAACAGAGTTGAAATCAAAGGACGCTGCTGTTCTTCATGTTCTACAAAGGCAGGTAAATCCCTTCATCACTGTTGCAAGTGTGTTTTGTTTGGGATGTTTTTATTAACTTTTTCCATTGCCATCCTTTCTTTCCTATTCTGGATATCCCCGCTGTGTGCACAGGTAATGTCCAAGGGAATGGAAAATCAACAAAGTAATCGGGATTTTTGCTCCTTTTTTGGTTTGGTTTTTTTTTTTCCCTCTAATTATCTGTGATTTCTGGTTTTACCACTGCTGCTCAGTAAAAGACAGCAAATTCACGCTCTAACAAGAGAGGTGTGAGTGGTTGTCGCCAGGTGGCTGGCAAAAAAATGAGTCTAATTAGCCAAATCTTCTCCCAGGCGTAGGTATTTTACAGCAGCACCAACGAAAAAGAAAAGGAAAAAATTAGTTTTCTGGTTCACAGTCCCCTTTGATTAGGATCTGATTTTTTGTTACTTTGATTGCATTTTGCCCCCCTTCCCTATTCCACAGAAAGCAAATACCTGCGTTTTCTTTTCTGCCTTGCTTACAGAATTAATTAATTAACCACTCTGGGTGTGCAGAGAGGGTTTGAAAGACTTAAGGCCCCGCTCTGCTCTGACCTATCATTCTAAACCTCCTGACGTCAGGTGAAATTAGGTCAGCATAAAAGTGTTAGTGAGGAGGAATAAAATCCTCTATCTCATTTCTCTCCTTGAAACAGCAACCAAATCAGGGCATTATTTTCCATCTCCCATCCTGTACGGTTGCGGTAATTTGGATTTTCTTCTACTTAGCTGAGCAAGCGTGAGGGAGGAGGAGGAGGAGGAGGAGGAAAAGGTACTAATCTCTTTAGAAAGCAGCACTTGACACCCAGTGTGTAGGTGATAATGACTTCGAGGGAACTGACATAATACCGAGCATTTACAGGAGAGGGAAACTTTGCTGTAAGAGGAGCCAAGGTCCACTGAAGCGATTAATTCATGATTTTTCTTCTCTTACACCGTTAGAAAGCCACAATACGATTAACTCTCAAGCGATTCTACAGTTGTTCAAACATCCACAGTGAGAAATGACAGCAGTATCTCAGCCCACCTGGGTGCCTGGAAAAGCAGCTACAGTTCCCCTTACTTAGTTCTCCAGAAAGACTGAAAATGTCACCTATTACATTAAAATCAGGAGGAAAGAGTGCACATTCTTCCATGCAGAAAGAAAAACAAAACAAAAACAACTCAAGTAAGAGTGGCAAGTAGCAAATACACAGGAAGCAAATTTAAAATGAATCACAAGATGAACACCCCCCAGCTCCCCACACTAACTCTTCCACATAATTAAGCTAAAACTGTCCTTACAGACGGAAAGATGCAATAGCTTTATTTACATATAAACAATTATTCAACTGTAAACACAACTCACACACAGAGGAGTTAATGGAGAAAGCATCAACACAGCTATCGACTATACTTTAGATCTCCTCTTCAGGTGCCAAGGAGCAATTACAGTCTCTGCCACCTTGGGAATTCTTAAATATTCCCCTCTTTATCTGGACTAACTTGTGCCACTCCTATTTCAAATACACTACACTGTCTCGGGTCTGAGTTTGCTTTTTTTTTTAGCCTGGATGCAAGCATATTTGCACAAAGTGTGTCTGAGCAAGAGTACAAAACTAAAAATTAACTAGGAACCTACCATAAAATGCCCCTAATGGCACGGAGATACTGCCTGAACCATGGCCTCTTTGGAAATCCACAAATGTTTGCTGGAGAATTGTACATGTCTCGTCACAGCAAAGCTCAGATCCCAGTGCAAGACTCTTGGCTAAATCACGACTTGTTTTCAGGCAGAATTTCCCTCTACTCCTGCATATTTTCTTGTTCAGATCCTGCTCTTGCCCAAGCCACTGGCCTCCATTCTCTGCTCCCAACTTGCACCTCTAAGTTTTCGTTGTACAGTTGTGTTATTTGGCACATGAAGAATTAGGTTAAGTGGTAAATTATTACCTTATCTTGGCAAGATGAATTAGGCCTAGACACAAAGGTGCCGAAAGTAATTATCACATTAGATGAGGCATGGCAAGAGTCCCAAAGTTAACCTCTGCACAGCTATGGCATGTACAGCTGTGTGTCTGCTCCTGCTCTGAAGTTTCTCTGCGCTCACATTTCTCATTCATAGGTGACAAATAAACCTCCTGATCCAAACTTCTGTCTCTGTGAGAGTCACACTGCTCCGTTATCCAAGAACAGCCTCATGAGAGAAAAGCTGCAGGAATCTTCGGTTTGTTTTAATTTGTCTGTTCGGATACGGGTTCTAGAGATTCCATACAACACTATTTTACAATGCAAAGCATAAAGTATTTCAGTTTTGAAGTGAAGCATCTCTTTTAGCCCAAATGGATCACATCCAAGCAGATCCAAGAACTACTTCCTGCCAGAGAGAGCCATGCCACATCCTCCTCCTCCCTCCTCAGATGCTCAGATCCCTGCTCCCCACGTGAGACCACTGGAGCTTGTTCTGACCTCAGGGAGAGACATTTCAGAGACTTGTATCTACAGAAATTTTATTTCAGTCTTCCTGAAGCTCCATTTAAAAAAATTCTGCTTTTTTTCTCCTTTCCTACCCATCTCACTACAGGGTTAAACACAGGAAAGAAGTGATAGGGTGAAGGAAATGGGATTCTTCTTCTACTTTGGTCAACAAATATTCCTTCATGGATCTTAATTTCAACTACAGGCCATTATCACTGTCCAAGGAAAGCAGGGTCATACCCATCAGCTCCAGGAATAAGAAAATCCAGAATGGAAGCCAACTGGTGCAATGGCTCAAATGCAAATTTAAGGTCACAAAGACACAAAAGTTTTGATTCTGCTTTCTGCAGTAATGACTTCTCTTAAAGAAAAAATAAAAAAGGATGAGAGGAATTATGAAGAACTGAAGCTTCTCCTTTTAATGCAAATGTAATTGAAAGTGCATTAACCACAGAACATTCACTGGGTATTAATCCAAATGCTAAAATTTCGTGTAATCTTATGGTGTGACTGCTGTCCCTGGAAAGAATGCAGCACATCTGCTACATAAGTAGTTCTTTGAACAAAATCTGTCACACACTCTAGTTTTTAAAGTTCAGATGGGCAGCAAGGGAGGAATGAAACTCTTCTCCAAGTGCTTTTTCCTTCAGAGTCAGCTTTAGGTGGTTGCTGCTGCTTCCACCCTGGAGCTGTTGTCTCCTTGCAGCCTAAGCAGGACCCAGATCAGCTCAAAGGAGAGTGCAAGAGCCAGGGCAGGGCAGGACTGGCACCACGACTGCAAGAGAAGGTGAAACCAAAAGGCCAACTCCCATTTTTTTCCATCATTCTCAACCCCACCCAACCTCACACACGTGCCAGTGCTCAGGGTAAATAATCCCCTTCCACAGGAAGGTAATTATGCCCTCGATAATCATTCCTCACTGACCACAGAGTGTCTCTGATTTCAAGCTATTAAACTCGATTGCAATGTCCCAGTGGAGAACATCTAAACGTGGTGCATATTTGCTGTGAAAAAATCAGACATAAATCACTTCTGCTCAGGAAACTACGTGGTGTGCACTGGTGCCAAAAAGTGAATTTTCTGTATCTCTCAGAAGTTTTAGTCTCTGTCTCTAGTTAGTTCTCAAGTTAGTTCAATTTTTACTAATATTTCCAACAATAGCAGATACAATATATATTGGCATAGTCTCAACTCTGAAGTTAATGTTTAACGAAGTTCTGCACTCCCAGTTGTTGATATGTTCCTTTCAGCACCTTTTGTACCATGTATTTATAACAACCATATGGATCCATTACAAAAACAAACAAATAAAACCAAACCAAACCAGGTCAGCTGCAAACTCTACAGTGGTTTTCAACAGAGCTGTCAAACAGTTAAAAAGTTTCCCTAAATTCTGTTTTTAAAATCGCTACATGAATATCAGTGTCAGTGAAGCAGTTTCCCAGAAGCCATTTTAATTAAAAATCAAAGCAGTTAAACCATCACAGAGACTTTTTTGGGGGAGCCAGGAGGAATGTGGCTGCTTTTCTAAGAGCAGCTACTTAAATGACCTCCCCACAACAGACTTTTGCAGTGGGACCTGCCCAATTTCACTGCCCTGCAATGAGGCTCCTTGCACTGGGAGCTCCTCCTGACAGGTCACAGCAAGAAGGTGACATTTGTTCACCACAGACTCGTTCACTGAGATTTGTGACACATTCTGGGTGTATCTCACAGCCAGGCACCATAATCTTCCTGTGAATTCCACTTCATTGAGCTACTGAAGAAATTAAAGGCAAAGTATTCACAAAGAGCAGGAAAAACATGGATGAGCTTTTAAAGCTTCTGCTACATGTGAGTTTGGGTCGTTCAAATTAACCTGCTTTAATGAATTAAAAACCACTACATATTGCATATACATATTGTGAAAGACAAGGCTGAGTAGCAGCCTGCACAAATTCCCAGAGACTGGAATTAATCTGTCATTTTGCAAGGTCACTATCAACAGGGAGCAGCTCTGGCTGAAGGATAGGTCAGGGAAAGGCAGAATGAGTAAATAAATCAAGGCTCAATCTTGCTTTCTAGGAAATTGTATTTTGGGTTAGATGATGTTCTGCTATGTAAGATGTCCCTTCAGTAGGGAACAAGGACAGGAATAATATTGCATTAACCAGTAGCAAGTAAAACAGGGAGATTTGATACAGTAGATGGAAAAAAAATAACTAAAAAATTTTTTTACGTCACTCACATAAAATAATTAAACTATATAAATGTCTCCTTATACTATAAACCTCTGAGTCCATATCTTTTCCAATATGCACCTTCCATTCTAAATATATTTTCTGTTTTACCCTTCAGCCATCAGCTGAAATGAATATCCCCTAATCCTTTCCAGGTATAAAATTAAAATCAAAAGAAAAATTCAATTTCTACAGAGCCCCAACAGCTCTTCTGAAATATGCTGTGCTGACACAGGGATTTCAAAAACACATTAGGACACTTTTGACCTTTTGCACTTTCAAATCAGTTGCAGTAAAGATATAGATCATTTTGCAACAGGGGTTTGCATAAAGTATTAAGAATTGCCTCTAGGAGAATTTTCTTTTGTTTCTGAATGTGAGTTAAAGGACTACTTTAGGAAAAAATAAAAAAAATCACAAAATTGAAGTTTTAAGATCTATTAGAAAGAGCTGTTAAATCTTAGATTACAGAACTACTTTAAATCTATTAATTGTATTGTGGTCAATAATATTTATCTATTAAAATTCACACAACAAGACAACTCTGGCACCAAACAATTTCCAGCCTAATTTATAATATGACCTTGTAAGTCCACTTAACAAACAATTAGAGGCAGAAAATCAGCAGAATAATCCCAGGGAATATACTTAAGACATGGAAAGAATCACTGAGGTCTCATGGCAGAGTCCTTTTTCTTCTTATTAAGTTGCTTTGATTCACTGTCCTCAGTTTGATGGGGAATAAACAGATGTGATGTTTAATGAAATGTTATAAGTATTGTGAACTACAACACTGACTCGGAACTCCAGGGGAATGGCATTGTAAAACTACTGGCAAGGTTTCATTTGATTCATTAAAGCTTTGTTAGGGGAAAAAACCCTCTTTCTCCCAGCAATCCATGACTTATGTGGGGACAGCTCATTTATTGCTGGTGAAAACCACCAACTGCAGCTGTAACGTAACATATGAGAACAAAGCTGACCCTGACTGAGACCAGTTCTTATTTTCCATACAGCAAACCTTAATCCTTGTCCACCCAAAATTCTAAACAGCAGCAGAAAGACCAACCTTTGCAAACTCAGGCAGCTTCCTGTCCCCGTTCACCAGGGCGTGAATCCCACCTGCACCGCCAGAGGTCACAGCACCTGACTTCAAATTGGGTTAAGATGTATTTGTGGCTTCCTTTTACATCCTGCCCTGCTGGTAAACAGAGGATTTCATCTTTGAAAGGTAACCAGGCATTTTTTTAAAGCAGTAATTTATAGGAAGAAATAAAATAAACAAATAAGAAGAAAGAGTGCAGGAGAGACAGGGGAGTTTATTTTCTCTAAATCCAAACTTTTTTTCATCCCTTTATGCGGCATCTATAAATCACCATTCAAAACACAGGAGCACATCAAGCAC
The DNA here is from genome assembly GCA_013397135.1 of Pachyramphus minor. Taxonomy (NCBI): domain Eukaryota; kingdom Metazoa; phylum Chordata; class Aves; order Passeriformes; family Tyrannidae; genus Pachyramphus; species Pachyramphus minor. The sequence continues at coordinate 96,823 of VYXB01010830.1, forward strand.
ACCAGGCATTTCTACAGTTTGAAGAAGACAAAGTTATCCCTTTCTCTGAACACACTTCCTTTTGTCCACCTTTAAATATTTTGTCAGGACATGTATTTCCTACACCAAACATGTCCCAAACGGAAGGAGAGCTGTGAAAAGGACTAGAACATAAAAAAAGTGAATATTCATAGCTGACTGGTCAAACTGTGCAAGTGTAACATCTCAGGACTTTTGCCTGGGTGAAGTTACAGCTGAAGACTATAAATGAACATGAAAAACAGCACTGGAGAGAGATTAAACAAAACCCTTAAAACTTCGTTATTCACAGCTGAAGTGAAAACTATTATTAAAATTGTGGGTTTATACCATTTTATACAATTGTATGTTATACATGACTTCCTCCAGCACTGAGAAATTTGGATTATTTCTCAATAATCAATGAGGAACCAAGTCCAGTGTAACAGAAGTTTCATTACATTCATTCACTGCATATTCAAAGCTGCAATAAACTTTTTTCAATTTACTAATTTATTTTGATTATATATGAGTAAAAGTGCTTTGTCATTGGAGGATTTTGTTTCTGTACTTTACAAACAGTTGTCATAAACATAATCACAGTGGTTTTTTGCTCACAACATCGAATTTTGCACAGTACAGAACAGACTAAGTGCAACTTCAAGCCAGTAGCCACAGCAATAAAAATAACTGTTAGTCAATGCAAAATATTAGGTTTGGGGTTTTTTTAAGTCACCTTTTAGAAACGTTTAACTTCTCTCACTGTGAAGTAACTGCTGTGATTGTTTCACCCAGAAATCTCACCCCACGCAGCCCTCATGCCCTGGTGAAAGACCTGTCCTCTCCCTTCCTTCTCCATCCTTCCCAACTAGTAAAAAACAGTCCCCAAACCATTTTTTGAGAGCAGTTCCTTCTGCTTAATGTGTGACAACATATGCAGAGCTTATCTTTTGCCTTGCTGCAGTTTTAATTTTATTTTAGCTGCTTTGAATGATTTTATCTTCAGGCACCGCAAACATCTGTGGCTCAAAGCCAAGTGTGACTCTGGATACTGCCCACAGGATTTCCTCCATTTCCCAGTTAACCCACCATTCCCCACTCCTGGGATCCTTCCATGTTTTTCCCCTACAGTATTTTTAAAGTATGTTCTTTCCAAATAAATCCCAGTTACAGTCTCCTGATCAAGTTTTATGGATTTTTATTTAAATAGCTGGGTGGAGGAGGTATATAAACTACCATTTTCCCACCCATTTTGTGTGAAGCCGTATCTCAGATGATGCCAGACCCCCAAAATAGCTGCCTAAAATGAATCATTCATGCAAGTTTCCAACTTCTTCTTTTTCTTCTTCAACAAGGATTGAACCACCATTCCAAGATTTTTTTAAAATGTCATAGAATCAAAGAGAGCATTTTGTGAGCACAACAAGCATTTCATAAGCAAAGTAAGGGGAAAAAACTAAATTGTCATTTTTTTTTTAATTTATAGTTTGAAAATTATCTATGTTTTACTCAAATTTGACTACAGAGGTAACAAAAGCGTTGTCACACACAGAGTTTATGGGGGGAAAAAAATAATACTATCACAAGGATCAAGGCTTCTGCTGCAAAGTCAAAGGATTAAACTGAAGCTCCAGATGGGAAACAACTGAAGCTTTTCAAAAGTGTAAATCTTACTGTATCTTGGGGCTGGTGATGAACTATAACAGTGTGGGTATGGACAGGCACACTAACCCCCATGTGTACTCACACACATGCATTTGCCAAAAAATCCAGTGCTTTAAAGCTCTTTTTATATTCTCGATATGCAAAATTCTTATGGTGATTTGGGGGATTTCGATTTCTGCCATTTTCCTTTCAAACACAGATTGCAAGAAAATTATTTTTTCAGGTTTGCAGGGTAACCCTTTCTCCTCCTTTCTCACTTTTTAATTTTTCTTCTACCTAGTGTATATTTTCTCAAAGTTAATTCAAACTCCATCAAGACAAGACAGAAAATTCTCTGATCCTTAGTGATTTCATGCTTAACTGTTGCAACCTCTTCCTTTAGCCTTTGCAAATCCAATTTGCTGTTCTTTAATTCTGCTCTGAAATACCAAGACAATTGAGCAGGCTCTTTACTTTGATACATCAGGTACGGTTTTTTCTGTCTTCTTTTCCTTTCTTTGGAAAGGAAACCCACAAAAATGCAAAATCCACCACCAACATCTATCAAACCTCCCATCAAAATTCTGTGGTTCCCCGAATCATCCCTACAAATGACCCACTTCTGGCTGTTATAAACTCTGGTTCAGATGTGATATCTGATCCAGAAAGTCCCTCTTGAACTGGATGCAGAAATAACAAGTTACCAACTGGGCACTGAGTTTGTTCCCATTTCAGAGTGTGGCTTCTCAAGCAACACTGACAGACATTCACAGTGGTGAATCACCTACTCCAGCAGGACTGGGGACTCTGGGGACCTGTGGGATGATGGGAAAAGGAGGGAAGAATTTCTTAGCAGTGAGGTTTGGGGGGGTGGGGAACACCAAGAATTCCTCCCAACAAGCTCCACAAACAAAACTCCAAAGCAACCAAACAACAACAACAACAACAAAAGGCCATCAGCCCCAGCTCCTGAGGGGAGAGTGGCAGCCCAGAAGCTGATAGAAGTACTTGGGAGAAGTACAGGGGAACCCAACAAGGTCATCCTTACAGCTTTTTTTTTTTTTTCAGTACATGGACTGTTTCATAAACAGGCTTAAAGTGACTAATCCAAGCAATTTTCCAAAGACTAGTATGGACTAGTATGGACTCACTCCCTCCAAGCTATAATTTATATCTTGATAAGGTTCGAAAGAGAAAAGATATAAACATGAATAAAGATTTTAGAAACCTATTCTTTGCTCTCTTTTTCTCCCCAGTGTTGCTCCTCAGCAGCCCTTTTCCCAGCAAACATCAGATGGATTCCTGCATCCCAGACAGCAGCAGCTTTACCTACGGTGCCACTTCATCTCTGCTACTCAGCTCCCAGCAGCTGCTCCACCACAGCTCAGAGAAACAAAACCACTTCTTCTCTCTCCTCCTACAGTGTTTAAGTTGCACATCTGCACTTGCCAAGTCCTCTTTTTGATGCTGGAAATTCGGTGTAATTTACATTTTCCTTACACACATGCTGCTTTTTATCACATTCTAACAAATCCTTACTTTTTATCCTCCTTCCAGATGATGTTGATGGAGAGAAGAAGCTCTGTACTACAGATGATGAGCTGGACAGCTGTTCCTGAGATAAAAAGTGTAGGGTTTTTTAAACTGAGTACAGAAAAGTCCATTTTATGGACTACAGCAATATAATGTTTGCATTTATAAAGCCATAGCTGGTGTAATTTATGTTTCCCTTTTGTGTGGGTCTGGGCAGAAGGATTCACAGCACATCATTCCATGAAGATTTAATAGTGAGTGGGAAACCTCTGCTTACATCCCCATTTTTAAAGAGATCCTTGTAAATATAATCCCTAAAATAGGGATGTAAAGTTGCCGCAAATAAGATTAAGAAAATGCTCACCAAATTGAGACTAAAAAAGTCTGAATTTCTGCTATAAATCTCTACTATATTCCAACCCAGTTCAGGTAAATCACTCTGAACTGAGCCTTGGCATTTCCAGAGCTCTTTCACTTTAAAGGAAAAGAGGCAAAACCCCACCAGCACAAATCCAAAACCAGCCCTACAAAACCCAGTCTCCCACCACACTCTGTTGCACTGAATTTAATACCAGTTCAGTTCAGCACTGGTACCAGGAACTGGCACTAAGTGATCTGGGCCAATATAACCTAGAAGCAACAATTTTCATATCTATCAGATAATTAAGTTTTGCAGGACAAGTGATGATATGTAGAAACTCCATAGCAGCTAATCAAAGACAAAACCTGAGGAAGAAGCAAAAAGCTTATAATGAAGAAATATATTCCACCACAGGTGGCAGGAAATTGTAGCTACTGATAACAAGTGCTATGGGGCTCTGGCAAAGAAAGAAAATTAACATAAGCATGAAGGCAAAGTAGTGATAGCACCAAGAAAAAAAGCCTCAGAGCACTCTCCAGAAATCTATCATGAGAATCAAGTGAAAAGTAATAAGTAATAAATTTGCATTTTCTGTAAGAAAATGCATTTAAACATATTCTTAAATATTTTGTGAGTTTGAGTAGCTGGCTGCAGACCATGTGTTGCTTACACACACAAAAAGCAAAGCATCACTTCACTGAGTGCTGAAGCACCAACATCTGCAGAGAGAGATTACTGAGAAATCTAAAATAAGATTTAAAAACAAGTCACTCAGTCCCTCCAAGCAGACAGTAAGAAGCCAAAAAATTCAAAACCTCTATCTTGGAATACTAAAGAGACAAGTAAGGAACTAAGACAGCAGGAGCCTGAAGTCAGGGCCAAGCCTGAGGCACAAGTTGGCCACGGTGACCAAGGGAGGGTGAGGAGGGAGGTCACAAACTCCTCTCAAGCTTCCTTTGCTGTTCTGGAGGACTCTCCAGCTCAGGGAAAGATGTGTAGGAAGTGCAGGGGATTACACAATCCTGCAAAAGCTGGGAAGTATCAAATACCCATTCAATACAGGTATTAATATCACTGGCTCAGATGAACTCCCCAGGGGGGAAATGGGTTGCAATAGGAAATGATTGGATCACCAAACTGAAAGCAAACAGGGAATTTACCTACTTTGTGTAAGAGTGCAACATTCCTGAAGTCAAGGGAAATTCTGACAGCCATGGACAACAGCAGGCAAAACACAGACTTAACATTTAAAGCTGCTAAACAAGATCTAAGAGCATAATAGACATTCTAATAATAACTAGGTAAAAAAGGACTAGTATTTTGTCTAAACTGAGCTAAGCCTGATCCCAGCAAGGAGCTGCATTTGCAGGGCAAATTAAAAAGGAGGGGAAAGAACACCAAAGTAAATGAGAGACTTTCTAGCACCCAGGAAAACAGTAAAACAATGTCAGCTGGAAAATAAATCCCCAAATCCAGTCTCTGCTGGATATATTCATTTCAGTTGCTCCTTGAAAAAGGGAAATTTAACACGGGAATGGGGGAGAAAGTTGAGGAATCAGCAGAGAAGGCTCAGGTGGGGTCATGCAAGGAAACCTTCACTTTTCCATGGGATCATAAGAATTAAACATATGCAAAAAGCAAATGCTTCTTTCTGCTTTAAGGGTGAATTTGTACAATGTAGTGTGTGATATGTGTCAAGCAAGACTTGGCACATATCCTTTGAAATATAGTGAATAAAGACAAATGTTAACACACTCCTTTGTGAGACTTAGTTTCTACATATTAGCATTTGAATTGTACTCAGCCCTCTGTGTGCCACATTAAGAAAATTCAAGGTTTATATGCTCTATATTAGGAGAAACCAGCAGAAAAAGCTTAATCTGGGCTCTAGGAAGAGCCAGAAGCCAGTAAAAAAACCCAGTAACCTACCTACAAAATCCTGCCAAGAGAAACCCTAAAGCAGCAAGGAACAGACAAGAATTTCACCTCATGGACAGTGGTTGTTCCTTGATTACAAGAGATTTATTGGTATTATCAAGGACTATTTCAAAGTCAAGAGCAACTTCTTATTTGCAGCTGCTCCCTGGAGCACATTTTTCCTCAGGGAAGGAAAATATGTCCAAGAGCACCTGAAAGGAGCTCCACCACTCAGAGGTGGCCAGTGCAGAACAAATGCTTTTTCTCAGTGACATTACTGAGCAATGCACTACACAAAGGCCTCTCAGAACATGTAATTAACCACTTAATGCCAAATTATCAAATGCCAATCCTCAAAGCAGCTATTTTGCTGGCAGTGAAGCAAATCTACTGTATGAATAGGAAAGGCAAAATTAAAATGATCCCCAACATGCAAAACTAAAATATATTGTGTTAAAAAAGGTCTTATCTTTTTAATGATATTCGACATTTCCAAAATATTTTTAGATCAGAAAAGGGCATGAAAAGTAAGAAAGAAAGAAATAATTACATCAATAATCAGCATTTACTGGAGTCTCACCTGACACTTGCTGACCCCAAGCTCTCTCAATTCCTTAGAGTCCCATGGAGCACCAACACCCTCTGTACTCTTACCAGATAAGTGCCATAGCTTTGGTGTAGAAAGGAAAATCAGCTACTGGCACTGCTGATCTTCATCATTTTTCAACAACCATTTTGCACCAAGACAGATAAGAAATATTTAAATCCCAGGGTAACAGCCAATAATAAGAAAATAAAATAATATTATATGTTATCTTCATGTTTAATGTGTTCAAATCCAATGGATGATTCAAACAGCACACACAACACAGAACTCTGAAGGAATAAATTTCATCTCTTTTCAAAACAAACAAAAAAAAATCTTAATTTTATTCCATTAAGATCCATTAACTCTTTTAGCTTTTGTGTTTCCATATTGTATTTTAATACATTGCTCAGGAGAGTCATTACACTGGGATGTTTAGTCAATAGAACACAGGAAGAGAGAGGTTTGCACAGACATGCTGGACAACCCCATAGGGCCACAGGTTCCATCATCTCTAAAACAGAGAGAACAATTCATACTCTTTCTAAGGCACTTCAAGCCCTACTGATGAGAAACCCTAAGCAAGAACTTCTGTCTCACTGTTACCCTCTCACTGAATATGGTTATGTTCTAATATCACCCTTACTGACCTATTAAAATAACGTGGAACTGAAACTAAGCAGCAATTGTGTGATTATAAAATGTCACTAACTTCAGAGTATTTAATTAAAGGAAGTTTGCTCTTCAAAGGAGCACGAGTTCAGATATATTCACAGATATATTTAATTTAGTTGTGCAAAATGACTGTACAGGTAACTGAAGTTACAAATCTTCTCTGCTTCTGCACAGCTTCTCTGAATAAATATCATCATATTCACATCTAACAAGTGACAGAAAGTGGAACACGCTCCTCTTCCCCTTCAAAACACAGGGGGCAATCCCAGGAAAAGTAACACAGAAATAGATGAATGGGACTGTCCTACCTCACACCTATAACACCAACTTTGCTGACACAGATGCCATCGTTTGGGGATGAGCTGATGTATAATTTGTGCCGAGAAATGCAATCAAGTGAGACTCATAATCCCACGCTTTGCTGTTACAGCTGCTTTCCTCCAATGTAGGTGGGAGAGGTGACAAAAGCAGTTTGCCAAAGGTTGTTGTAACTATTGGAAAAGCCAAAAGTTTCAGTGGCTTCCCAGAGCCCTGCATTTACGGGGTAGAAATGAAACGCAGGTGGAGCCGCACATGGTGCTGGAGATAAAACCATTTCTTCAGCTTCTCCCATCTCAGTTCCAGCTGACATTTCAGGTCTGAGCACAGAAATAACTGCACAGCTCAAAGTATCTCCCCTAATAACGCTGATAAATCACAGGAATGACAAAACAAAACCGGGAAGGATTTCGTATGGGAATATCTTTAGGAGAGGACAACAGCTGCAGCTACCTTCGGGAAGAAATAATCCTTGTGCACTCCAGGCCTCACCAGGCACATTCCCACAGCCAAAGCAGTGTTACCTCCTGGTTCCTGTCATCTAAAGCTGGTGTTAAGGTCTAACCAGAACAGATACCTTGTGTTTATCACTGGGAACAGGCAACATCTTACATATGTAGAATCTCAGTTCTGGCTGGGAGGCGAGTTAAGCAATGAAATCCCGGGATTCAGCCCTTTATATCCTTCTGGAACAGGCTGTGAGAGGCTGAAGGCAGAGGGTGCTTTAGGAAGGGTTGTTTGGGGAGGGGTTACAATTTTTTATTTTTAGAAGTGTACTAAATTGTGTGGTTGTGCCTGGCACCTTGCCTTCCACAACAGGAATTAAAGCTATTGTGGATTATACTCAGAAATAGAGAAAATTACTGTATGTCAAACTCTACTTATTTCTCTGCAAAAAAAAAAATTAAAAAATAAAATAAAATAAAGTACAACACCTCGAGGAGGCTTTTGGTTTTTTAATAGCTGAATGACTAAGAAAGTTGCCTCTCTAGTAAGTCTGTCTTCGCTTTTCAGTCTCTTACAGACATTTGAATGTCTGACAAATAGATTATAGACTACTTGTTTTAAGAGTTTTTGAATAAAATGAAGCCTGAATCGCTAATACTTTGAAAGACAAGCACAATATTTGGTCTGCACAGCTTGTAGCACCTATTAAAACCTTCATTAAAGCAGCAGTGCCAAACTGCTGCAGTCACAGACTGTCAGTGAGAAGTGATGCTGAACACCCTGCAGTGGTTGGATGTTACAGTTGCCCACACACAGTCATTAGGACCATCTTTTCATCCTGTTGAAAAAAACCTGGGCACTGAGCAGAACATTTAGATCTCAGTTAGATTAGTTTTAGCTAAAAGAGCCCAGCAAACATTTACATGTAGGTGAGAACCATGGGTAGACTAATCATACCACTGGAAATCCATCTGGAAATTATTAGCGACAAAAGAGGGCAAAACCCTTGAGTAATTTCTGTCCACATAAATGTTAGATAATATTTTGAATAAATGAAAGTGCCTTTTTTGTAAAATATAATTATTTTTATAAACTTCATAACTCATAAGTTATTTCATGGTTTTAACATACAGTAGCAAAGCAATTAAATAATCTAAAACCAGTTTGTGAGGTCTTTTCCATAGCAGCTACACAGACCTTACAGCTCTACTCTGTGGAAAACTTCCTTAAGTACTCATGGAAAACTAGTAAAGCCTTTTTATCTGTGTTATTCATTTCTTTGTGCTTTTCATATCAAGATTTAAGTCTGTTTCCACACACATCATAGGGGAGGAAGTGTTCTGTCACCTGACACCCAGAGCAACAGGGTGCTCTTACTATGATTTTGTTTCCAATGTTTATTTGTTAAAAAAAGAATAAGTGTGATTCTCTTTCCTAATAACAAGGTAACTAATCTCATTACCATACTGGGAATATATTTATTGTTGCCAAAAAGCAAATTTGCTCACACATCTCTTTGCAACCATAAAAAATCAAAGGTAAGCTTATATTTCACTGTACAAAACTCTATTTAAAAGTAAATACTTATTCGTTTTTCTTTATTGGTTCTGCTATTTCATAACCCCAAAACTTACTTTAGTAGGTAGTGTTATTTCCTCTTTTCCTATAAAAGTTTGAATATTATACCTAATTTCCCCTTCTTGGTGAATGAACCCCCAGTAACAAGAGAGGCAACAAATGAAAATACAGATTTTACGTGCATTGTATCACCACTTACAAGTCACTAGAATCATTTGCTATTCAACAGAAAATTCAGAAGAAATACCTAAATAAGTTGTTCCTCTCACTTACAAAACAATGGAATGTTCACATGTTCAGAGCAAGTTGGGCAATGACATTTTAACACGGTTATGAAGCTCAGCCAACCCAACCTGCCCAGCTCCTGGTGCACTTACAGCTAAAGAAAAGCTTCAGGTAACCTGGTGCTGCCCCATACCTGAAGTGGAACCTCATGTCAGTTCACGGCTCCCAAAATTTAATAATTAAAACCCCCACCACGTAATTCCAGGCACAAAAGAGTCTCCTCACTGCTAGGACAGAACATTTTCACACAGCTGGAAAAGGCAAAGATAAAATTCATACCACATACATCCAGCACTATGAGGTGTGTGTCAGCACTCCACCTGTAGCTAATGATTTTATGGAGTTTTAGCTTATAAAACATAGTTCATGATATATATCAAGCAATAGGTAAGCCATGGAATGTTACTGCTGGAGCTTTCATTTGTGTATCCTCACTCTTGCTTTTATAACACTGATACTTTATCTGTGCAGTTCTATTTTGTAAGTAAAAACTGAAGGTTTATCTTATGAGGAACAAACTTATAGTTGGGGGAAAACACTGCCTAAATCAAGTAGCATTATTTAGTCTGAAACCTCAGGGTCTGGGGCTTGGGAGAGAATCTGGAATTCTGCAAGAGCTGTTTGCAGAGGTGCCATTGAGTGGCACTGCCATCTCCTACACCTGCTTTACAGCCTCTGCCCTTACGTAATCCACCATCAATGCAGTCCAAAATATACATTTGGCACATTCACTGATCCCACACTTCATTCAACACAGGGTAAGGAGAGAGCAGATTGATCTTTCTGACTGAGGGAAGCTCTGTTTAAATGATACGAAACCATAAGTAACATCGTTACGTGAAAGAAATTGCTGGTGAGTAGAATGGTAAAGTGAATAAGTCACTTCTATTTCCTTGCCTGGTGTCACTAAGCCAAAAATTAAGAGTGTATTTACCTATAAGAGTTGAATTCCTCAGGAATTTTCTGGAATTTCTATTGAGATAAAACAACAGATTTTTCATTTTGAGGAGAAAAAGATAAAAACAACTTACAGTGCTGTCGTCTTGCGAAAACAAACGAGCGCTTCATAAACAGGGTTCCAAGTCACATAACCAGCTGGGTCTTTTCGTGTTGGTTAATCAATCTTGATTTCAAAACTGGAAGGAAGAAAGAAGATAATTAGACTTGACAAACCCCAGAGAATTAAGCAAATTAATAGAACAAACAAGGATTGATCTAAAGGATACCCCACAGGAGAAACAGATCCAAGAGCAAACATCCAGTGTCATAAATAGTTACGGACATTATTGCAGTAAAATAATGTGATTAAAAAGTTCTAACTCTGTGACTAAAGATGTGAATTAAAAGCTGGAAACTATGGGCTTCAGTCCCAACAATTTCTCTTTCTCATCCATTTATCAGAGCTGTAGCCCCTCTGGCCTCTCCTTTATGTAAATAAATAGTACTTTTTATGCACACAGTCCTTTGGAGACTTAATCATAATTCCCATCATCTTTAAAAATAGCTAGAAGACCATAACTCTAAACCTTCAGGACTTCAAGCTGCTCCAGAACAGCTACTCAGCATTAGTAATATTCACTACTAACAGCACAAATACAGAACACGAAGCAGGAAAGGGAGGTGGGAAGTGGGAAGGGGAAGTCTGAGGCCGAAAACAGCCAAGAAGGAAAAGGCAGCAGGAATCAAAATGGGGAGTGCTCATCATGGTGGCTTCAATATCTGCTGCTGTGCCTCATTTCAGAGAGGCCAGAGGGAGAGCAGAGCAGCTGCTCAGGGTTGTGGGGGTCTGTGTGTGTTCTGTGTCTGTGCGAGAGGGAAAGGCAGAGAGAGGGATGGGGGCAGAGGGGACAGATTCCCCTGGTTTTCCTTGCATGGCATAAGAACTTGCAAGTGAATAATTAAGAGGTCTTAAGGTCACCATACTGATGTCACCATGAATAAATGACACTGACTGGGTTCACAGGAGATGCTCAAGTGGGTGTGCTGGAATGACAGGCAGCAGTATTGCAAGGAGGTGCAAGTGTTCCATATGGGAACACACCAACACTATACCATAAGGTGAAATAAAAGGAAATAAATTCTTCATATTTTTATATTAAAAGGAAACCATTGTGCTCCAGTACAATGCCATTTTTTACCCAAGTCATAGAAATATATTCAGTTAGTCTTGTGTCAAACAACAGCATATGGCAGAGCCGGAGGGGACAGTCTGGGTAAAGAAAACATCCACTTCTGACTCGTAAGTTCCAGCTAATGATCAATTCATCACACCCTTCAGTAAATCATCTTTGGATTCAGCTTGCAAAAACTGGATTGTTTAATGCCCTTCGAACACTATGTGAAAACATCTTTTATTATAGATGAGGATTTCCCTGCAGACACCAGCAAGACCACATCAGCTTCATCTCGGATTAACATAAAGGAGTGAGCTTCCCAATGCTCCTGCCACTAAAGTTTCAACAATGCCAGGTTTTGCACATCATGATTCAGCCTCCACCTTGTGCCCAAATGAAAGTTTAAACTACTCAAATACATTTAAGTTCCGTATTGCTTGAATTTATAGTACTTGTTTTCAGGATAACAACATCCCTTAAATCCCTTACCATAACTTAGGTCAATTCAGTTTGCCTAATTTTATCTGGGAATTTCAGGACATGGACATCATTCTTTTTTAAGCTCTATTTCAAATATATTTTGAAGATTAATGTGCCACAATGCAGTGTTCCAGGACCACACAGTATCTCTAGACTTTCTGTTCCCTCATGTCTGTAGAAATCAGTGGCAGCAGGGAGATGAAGGGATTGAGAACAGCCCTGGGGAGGACTTAAGGGTGCTGGTGGGTGAGAGGTTGGACATTACCCAGCACCCAGACACTTCCCATGCCCTGGGCTGATCCCACAGCTTGGGCAGCAGGGGAGGGGGAGGATTCTGCCCCTCTACCCTGCTCAGGTGAGACTCCACCTGCAGAGCTGCCTCCAGCCCTGGGGTTCCCAGCACAGGAAGGGCATGGAGCTGTTGCAGCAAGTCCAGAGGAGGGTCATGGAGATAATTAGAGGAGTTGAGAACCTTTCCTATGAGGAAAGCTGAGAAAATTGGGATTGTTCAGCCTGGAAAAGAGAAGCTTCAAGATCACCTAATTGTGGCCGTCCAGTACATGAAGGAACCTAAAGAAAGATGGAGAGGGACTATTTATAAGGGCCTGGAGTGAAAGAACAAGGGGAAATGGCTTCAAACTGACAGAGAGTAGGGTTAGATCAGATATCAGTAAGAAATTCTTTACTATGAGGGTGGGGAGGCCCTGGCACAGGTTGCCCAGAGAAGCTGTGGCTGCCCCATCCCTGGGAGTGTCCAAAGTTGGACAGGACTTGGAGCAACCTGGGACAGTGGAGGGTGTCCCTGCCCACAGCAGGTGGTTGGAACGAGACAGTCTGTAGTGTCCCTTCCAGCTCTTGATTCTGGGGTATGATTCCATTATATTTAATGCAAAGGGATGCACAGCCTACACTGCACCTGGTATGGGGCACCCACACAGCAAGGGAAGAACACACTGAACTTACATGCTGGGAGTGAGACCCTACTCATGATCCAGTCTTAAGATCTTACCTTCCAAAGAAAATATGACTTTTGTAACACATTTCTAATCAAATTTTATATTATCAGAGTATACCAGCAGGTGGCAAGATTGCAAAATAAAGGAATTTTAAAAACTATTCCTATAACCCATTCAGTCAGTGCTGCTTCAAGGACCCCTTGCTGGGCCATGGCAATTGTTTTGTGAGGACTTGGGGAAGTATTTAAAACATCCCCACATGGGTCTGTAAAATAAAGTATTTTGACTTTTCTTCACCACTTTTCACGTAGTCAATTTACCACACCTGGATCACAAAGGATGCAGCACAAGATTCCCAATAAATGGAACAAAAGGAAATTGTGGCCACCCGCTGCACTTCTCTGAAGAGCTTGGTTTTCCCACTGTTTTTCTCCTGCTTCCTCTTACCCTGATACCCATTTTAACCTTTTAAAAAGAGCCTAGAACCTGATGTGACCACAGGGAACTGCATGTTAAATGGGAATGCAACTCAAAAAGATGACTAATAAAATTATGTCACAAAGGGAGAGCAAAGACTTCCCAGAGAGTGTCCTTACAATCAACTGGGTAATTTTTTTCCATGTGTTTCTCATGTTATATCCCAGTTATCTGTAAACCAAGACACAGGACAGCTGTTTCTAAGTTCTACTATGCCAGCAGTAAATATGTGTCATAGGCATATGAGCTCGGTTTAATGGGCTGAATTTTATATTGAGTTTGTTATTTTACAGCACTATTTTAATTTAAAATTTAGGAAAACTATAAATTCCCAGTAACTACTCAGAAATCTCTCCCTCACACCTGGATCACAAAGGACACAATGTAAACCCACAGTCTAGCATTGTATCTGTGTCATTTATATACATCTATATACACACAAATTGATAAATAGGTAAATAAAAGGACATTAAATATGAGTAAGGCTGATATTGGTAACCAAACTGATAATCAATCTAATTGACCCTGAGATATGCAACACAAAAAACAATGATTCCAGAGATAGTTTAGGGACTTTTTCCTTCCATTTGTAGTGTTGCACCTGCTCAGTAACATACAGCTACACTTCACAGATGCTTAAAATATTGTCATTATCCCTTGAGCTAGAAGAAATTAGGTAGGTGTAAAATAATCAGAATGTCAAGCACATTAAATGTCAAGCATAAATAAGAACCAAAATTGGAATCTCTCAAAGATGCTGGTACTCCCACAGTTGGGCAAAAAGTGTTAACTTCAATAACTGCCACCAGTTGGGACTTGTATTATTATACCAAACACAAAATTCTTTGCCATAATGGGCATCAGCTTGAGAGTTGCTTTGGCATTAGAAAGTAAAAGTAAATGTTATCCAAAATATCAAGAAAACTTCCTGCCCCAAAATAGATTTTTCTTTGAGACTCTTCAATTCAAACACTTCAGGGTATTGAAATTAAAAAGATTTTAAAAAATCCAAATCACTTTGCAGGAGAAGAGAGGGATGAGTAATACGTGAGCCTGTGTTACATGGGAGGGCACCAAAAATATAAACTGCAAAATCAACTGCCAAGTTATAATGTGTTTCTTCATCCATTAAAACAAAATAGCTTGTTCAGTCACTTTCTAATTCCATAATTCAATCATCATGAAAATTAAAATCAAGAACTCTTTCCCCAGTGAATATATACCGACTAAACATTTTAAAGTGAAGATATCTAAAACCTAAATTAGATTGGAAACTCTTTCAACAAAGATTTTCTTTCAACTAAGTTCATGCCATACCAGCAAAGCACAGTGTCAAGAAATCTAAAGTGTAGTTAACTAAAATTAAAGCATTGTACAAATATATAAAACAACACAAAGCACATTATGCTCTGATTGGGTTGTAACACCCACCGGGAAATGTTCAGTGAGAACCACACAAATCTGTCCTTTTGTCTATAACGAGCATCTTCTTTTCTTCCACATTAATATTCCTTCCACTTAATTTTCCATTTGAACAGCACAGCCAAAGTAGCCTTTTAGGAGGTTCAGAACTTGGGAATGGCTCTGCTTAGAGGGCTTCAGCTGAGGAATTCCCTGAAAACAGCCTGTGGCACTGGACAAGCCGTGACCCCATCACAGAGATGTTTTTACATGGCAAAAACGTGTCACAAAATATTGAGTATTTAGGTATTCATGTGGAAGAGATTCACACTCTTCAGAGGCAGCATGGAAACTTCTGTAATCTCTGCTCACTCCAGCTCTACTTCTCCCCTTTCCCTTCCACCACAGGGCACCTTTCTGGGCAGAGCAATAACAGAATCCATTGATTGACAAGTGGATCAAGAGAAACAGGTCTGAGGTCACCAAATCACTTGGCCTCAGCCAGATGAAGCTGTCAGCCCCCAGGAATAAGAAAATTGATTTCATTTGCAGCAATCAAGCACCAAGGTTAAAATACCTCCATGGAACCATGTCCTGGCTGCACACAGAGTCAGAGAAAGGAAAAACATTCCGTAGAGTTGAAACAAATATTCCTTTAAAGTGACAGAAAACATCTACAACCTCATACCTCTGCCAGCATGTATTCCTCCATGTTTCAGGATCTTTAGATCATAAGAGAGAAGCCTCAAACACACAAATGTAAAAAAATTCTACAATCGATTGACAGAATTAGGGCAACACATATTTACTTCCCTGCTTTAAGAAATAAAGGCTCTGCAGACTGTTCAGCACTTGCTAACCTGCCATTTCCTTTCATTCAGCAGCACTAGGATCACCATGCCAGCTTAAATCTATATTTCAAACACATAACTAACAAGAAAGTACAAAGTGTAAAGGTGTTAACAGCTGGAGTTAAAATTACATGAAAGGTTTTGTTGACTTTCTTCTCTGCCTAGTGAAATAGTAAGAAAATATAAACACCCCAAGATTTATATATGCCAAATGAGCCAGTCCCATGTAGCTGAGCACTTTTTCTTGAGGTCTTCATAAAAATAACATTTTCTCTTCCTAGAGAGTACTGTGATCCAGTCACAGACTCAGGCAATTGAAGTACATGTTCATATAAAAAAAAAAAATAAAATCCTCTTCAGTGTTCAAGAACACTCTCTAAAGCACTTACTCTATAAAAAGAAATCTTTCTGAGAGACTACATACACCTAATTTATTTCAGGGACCCAAACAAAAATAACAAGAGTGCCATCTATCCTTCATTAGGAATAACAGAACTTCCCATGGACTGACCTTGCTTTTATAAATCCTGCACAATAAAACCTGACAGTTAAGAACATATAAAACTCTCCATCTGGGCAGAAACTTCAGTAAAAAAAATAAAATGCAAAGGGGTGTTGCATGTAAAAGCAGGATTAAAAAGAAATAGAGGAGGAGGAGGACTTGGGGAAAAAAAATCTGTTAAGTATCAAGAGCATAAAATCCAAAAGAACTAAAGCAGAACTAAAGATATTTTAAAGCTTGAAGCCACATTTTGGGCTGCAGTAATGATTTTATAAAAATAAGTTTGTGTGTAACATGCAACCCTCAAATTTGGTCCAAAAGAAGTTGCTACACAGAGGCAGAAACTGCCAAGGAACAGGGAAAAAAAGGGAGGATTTGTCCAGTGCAGGTGACTGGTGCAGCAGAGAGAGGGGAAGGAAGGGTCATTAATTTTCCCATTTTATAAGACTATGGTGGCTATATGAGTAAAATACAGACTAGTAATTCTGGCATCTGTACCAGGAAAATAAAAAGAAATTATTAAACTTAGCAATAAATATGTAGAAAAATATCTTTTATTAAGGAAAAAGTCAGTTTTCCTTTTTGGTAAAGGGTTCATGATCACGGTTCATGGTCTGCTCTATGCACATGGATGAGGGAGAGTCAGTTGGGTCTGGATACCTGGATATATTAAAATCCAATAGATATCTTCAGGCTTTCAAAAATGCCTTCCACAAAGGGAGTCCTATGAAAACCAAGCAAATACAGAAGGGCCTTTGCTTTTGGGAAAAATGTGGTGAAAAGTTGGGAAGCAGAGTGTTGTCCCTCCTGCAGCAGGTACTGGCAGAGCTCTGCAGGGAGCTGCACCATGACCTGGGTAGCAAAAAAAAAAAAACAAACAAAAAAGACCTTTCAAGCTGTAACTGGACATTAAGGTATCACATGAATTTCCCCACAGGTACCCATCACACAATACACACGTGAAAAAAGCAAACCCTCATGGTATTGCTCACAGGGGTGAACTCTGAGAGAATCATTTCCATCAGAAGCGAGGTCGGGATAAAAAGATTATAGTTGGTCCTGCTTGGGACAATATACTTTCCATTTTCACACAACCCCAAGGAGAAAAAACACTCAAATCATCCTCTCCCCTCCTATGGAGGCAGGCTCAGGGTTGTGCAGCCTGGAGAAGGCTCCAGGGAGACCTTAGAACCCCAATTCCAGTAGCTAAAGGGGCTCCAAGAGAGCTGGAGAGGGACTTTAGACAAGGACATGGAGCGATAGGACAAGGGGCAATGGCTTTATCTGAGAGAGAAGGTTTAGATGGGATATTAGGGAGAAATTCTCCCCTGTGAGGGTGGAGAGGCCCTGGCACAGGTTGCCCAGAGAAGCTGTGGCTGCCCCTGGATCCCTGGAAGTGTCCAAGGCCGGATTGGATGGGGCTTGGAGCAACCTGGGCTGGTGGGAGGTGTCCCTACCATAGCAGGCTGGTGGAAGGAGATGATCTTTAAGACCCAACCCAAACCATTCCATGGTGTGTGCCATAACTATCAATCACAACTGCCTGTTACCTGGATAGAAATCTCTTGAGGGTGAAGCACAATTCTTTAAATCAAGTGGACAGCCAGTGCTGACAGCTAAACAAAGTCATCCACACTAAATCCCCCAGAAGAGTGACATGTGGGACACCAAGCACCAGGAAGCACTGCTTGCCAAGCACAATTTCTCCAGACACATGAATTACAGGATAAACAAAAGGCAGTGTCGTGTTGGAAAGTAATGGAGGTTACCTCAAACCTGTCAAAATTCACAACTTCAGCCCCCCCAAAAGTACTACCCTGCTAATGCAACTGTTTGCTGTAGGAAAAAGGTGGGAAGCTGTCCAAATGAGTGCTGCAACCTCTCCAAAGAACAAGATGAGAACTCGAAGATCGGTGTATATCAAGTTCCCCAGCAAAAGCTCCACAGTGAAAAATACCTATGGATTGATTTACACACAAAAAAAGTGAATGATAATTAATCTATTGATGGAGCTTTGCTCCAGGGGTTTATATAATATCAGGAAAGTCACTAAGTGTAATTATTGCTATATAATCAATCAGAGAGTACATATTATTTTGCTCTCGTTCAGCTCTCTTTGGAATCACATCCAAGACATTTAAAATTGTACTCCAGTTAAAAAAATCTGCTATATATTCTCATCAGAGAAGTTTCAGAAGGATGCTATTAATAAATATTGAAACAAATACAAAGAATGGCAAAAAAGCAGAAGTGTGAAAAATATTTCCCATTAACATGTGCATATGGTTTCACTCAAAACAAATTTACTTGCAAGAAACATGTTTATATAACATTAAGTTATTACATTACCAAACTGACTGTAAGTTTATAATGGGACCAATTTTATTTAGGCACTGTAAAAATTTAAGCTGGAAGGCAAAAAATTTAAATATATATGGAAATAATGGAGGTAAAGTCCTGGAGGAAAACTCTCTTAATATATTTGAGAGGGGGGAAAAAAAGGGAAGGTAAAGACAAAAAAAAAAACTTTGTTTGTGAGCTCCTAATGAACTCCAAAAGCCCAAGGAAAGAGGAGGGAGGCTGGGATTCAGCCAGATGAGTAAGACAGATTCAGAAATTGCTGTGTTGCACCAGGTTATTAAATCCCCTGTGATGAGTAGGAGGGTCTCCTGTTGGCCTTCCCTTACTGTACCATGTGTATTTATAAAGGAGCACCTTGATCTTTTCCCTACTCCCTGTGTGCAAATGTAACCACCTGCACTTGCACAAGCAACAACACAGCACAAAAATAAAGACCAAACGCCACACTAAAAATCCCAACTGCATTCCCAGGCAGGAATCAGCTTACAGTTCCATAAATTGTTCACTCCGGGGAGTACTGGGCCCTGGGTGGGGTTGTTGTTGATCAGTACCTTCTTCTCAGGATTGTCTGTGCTGTGACAGCAAAGTTACACACAGGTCACACTTAATCCTAGAATCCCAGAGGAGTGTGGGTTGGAAGAGACTTTGAAGATCCTGTCATTCCACCCCGTGCCACAGGCAGGGACACCTGCCATTAGACCAGGTTGCTCCAAGCCCCGTCCAACACAGCCTTGGACACTTCCCTGGGCAACCTGTGCCAGTGCACTTGTCCTTAAATCTTTATGCAAGCTTGCAATTTGAAGTGATTTTAAGAAGCCCATCATCCAGCAAAGGCCACATGTCCCCAGTCATTGCTTGAGCACCCAAGTGCTTGTCAATATTACCAAAGCATTATATGAGTACCCAGCTGCAACACTATTTTTAAGCAATTTTTAATCCAGCTTCATGCTTGGATGAAATAAACAATTTGAATAGAGGATTCGGTTGTAAATGTCAACTTTTTTTCTTGGCATTTACTTGCTTTTGGAATGTGGATTAGCCTTCATGCTCGGTGGGACTGAAGCGGCACTGATACGTGATAATGCTAAAAATGTAATAATGCAGGGATTTCTATGCATGAACATTCCCAGGCCATCCATACCCAAGGAAATGACCCAAACCGTGTGAGGTTAACACTACTCACTGCACCCCAAGGACAGAGACCAGCACATGCCTGTTACAAGTCTCAGCTCCTGTCAAATAAAAGCTGGAAGTTACTTCTGACGGAGAAACAAAACCATAAACAGCGGGAAGATACCACGGGTCTTGTTGGGTGGGGAGGCCCTGGCACAGGTTGCCCAGAGAAGCTGTGGCTGTCCCAGCCCTGGAAGTGTCCAAGGCCAGGTTGGATGGGGCTTGGAGCAACCTGGGCTAGTGGAAGGTGTCTCTGCCCATGGCAGGGGGTTGGATCGAGATGATCTTCAAGGTGCCTTCCAACTCCAACCGTTCCATGATGACTGAGAAGCTCATGGGACTCAAAAGGCACTTTCTTGCTCAGTCAGGTAAACATCAAAACCATGTGCATATGCTGGTAGCTTAATGACCTGCCCTGAATTGCCAACCCTTCTGTGTACCACTGTAATTCTGGAATTTATGGCAATTAAGGAAAGAGCAGGTGGGAAAATAAGACAATGGCTCACTAGACAAGTATGTTCTGGCAGCTGGGAGCCGGAGGAAGCACAATGGCACACCTACACTCCTCAGGGTAGAGTGACACCAGTCTTTTGTGAAGTGAGGATCCTGAATATTTAAAGAAAAGTAAGGGAGAAAACACTTCAGAGGGAAAAACTGATGCACGAGCCCTCACAGCAAGTGTTCAGGGGTGGAAGGAAGACCAGTACATTCAGCACTGTCTTATACCACAGGTAAATAAGATTGTAAGAATATTTGTCCCTATTTTCAGCAATCAAAAGGATGAACATGAAACTAATGGAACAACTTCTTACACTGGGAAACAAACGGGGCAGGTTAGGCAGATATACACATATAGATTTATTTCAAAAATACCACAACCTATTAAAATATGTAGCACTATGCTGGAGGAGGAGCAGCACCATTCTGAGGCACCATCCCTATCTCAGCCTTCCAAGAGAAGGGCATTTTGCAAACTGCAGTCAAGAAACTGTAAGAAAAAAACCCCAAATCGTTACACTCAGCATTTATACTTATTTATAACATAAATATTTACTCTGCTTTTTGATTTGAAAACAACAAATGCAACACTTTTTGCTTTTTATCTATCCCCCAATAGCACCAGAGCAGCTAAAGAAAATGACAGAATGTCCCTATATATATCTTTAATAGGAAGGCACTGAGTTTAAAACTGACTCGTCTTTCTCTAATTTCAGTCAAGTTAATTGAAAAGGACACTTGGAGGAGGGAGTCCCACGCGAGTCGCTTTGCTCTGTGGATTGCAGGAAGTGTTTGACACTGTTTCACAGGAAAAGCAGGGCACTTTCACAGCCCTGAGCTGCAGCACATTCCCAAAGAGCTCAGCCCACTGCTCACTCATCCTTACCAAGTCCCTCCACACAGTCAGCATGGTTGTGGTGCCTTCTACAGACTTTCTGTGAGGGTTTGAAGCAGCACATCCTGGACACTGTAGCAGAAATAGTATCTGAATAAATGTGATAGATGGGTCTTTTAAAAGGTCCTCTCAAAGATTCGTTGTGACCAAGACAGCTTTCATAGTCTCCTGCTTCTCTGCAGCCATTACTGTCTGCTTTGCAAAAGGACACTGCAATCTTCCCTTCCCTCAGACTATTACCCAAAGACACCAATAAAACCAAAACTACTCAGTGAGCTGCTGCAGATTGCTAAATGATGGCCTTGCACAAAGCTCATCAGCTTGACTTGGATATTGTAATCACCACTAACAAGTCAGATATTTCATGCAAAATGCCATCCTAGTCCCCACTCAGAATTATCAACCTTTCAAACAGCCTTCCTAAGCCAATCTGAGTCAGTCAGAAATAACAGGTTCATTTCTTTCCAATTAATTCAACAAGGCTCACAGGAAAAAAAGGCAAATTTTATTTGCCTCTGAAACACAGAGACTGTTCCAGATTTCTAGTACTTGAAAGAGGCTCTATACAAGTAATAATACTGCCCAAATATCTCTTCCTTCAAAATTAGCACCCGAAATTTAGAAAAACAGCTTCCACATCCTGCAGGATTTCCTTGTCTGCTTAACTCCTCAAGGGTTTGTTGTGAATGAGGTGAAAGAACCTAATACTGGGGCAAAAAATAACCCTCTTGACCTTGTTCCAGGAGGAAAAGATTAAAAAAAGATCCAAATGCTGAGGGCATCAGAGTGAGGTGTCTCGACTCCCCAGTTCAGGAGTTCTGCACAGCAGCAGCTCCACGTGCAGGGAGCAGACACAAAGATCCAAAACATACAAGGTTAAGTTTGTTTCAAGGTGCCACATTGAACATACACTTGCTATAGCAAGACCAGTCACAAACAGTTTATCATTTTCCCCTTTCACTTCCAGCTTCCTGGGAAATGGCAGCTGCTTGGCCAGCTCTCTGGGCACTGGGATTGCCGTGTTTAGCACTTCAGCACAGCTGGAATACAGGGTGAAGAAAACACACCAGCTCAGAACGGTACAAACTGTGACTATCTGCCTTCTTCAAGGCTCACATGGCTGGCACACAGCAGGGGCACATCCAGTCTCTCACAGGCAATTCCAAAAGCAGTTCAAGGTCTCGCTCCTAATTCTTTAAGCAACCCCATTTCTTTACAGAGTAAGTTTTGACTGTGAGTTCTCAGACCTACATTTCCCTGGAAAGGAAAGACACCTGGGAAGCAAATATAGGAAGGTCATGAGTAAAGTCTTCTCTGGTGAAGGTAACACAGACACAAAGCAACCATTTGGGTACCAGAGAAGAGAAATGAAGTCACCTCTGGGAAACTGAAATTCTTCCCTGGGAGGGTGGGGAGGCCCTGGCACAGGTTACCCATCCCTGCAAGTGTCCAAGGCCAGGTTGGACCAGGCTTGGAGCAATCTGGGATAGGGGAAAATGTCCCTGCTCTATTCTAGAATTCTATGTTTCTGTAAACTCCCCTCCTGAGCAGGAACATCTCAATGCCAAAAGTTGCTCTAGAAACTAAAATTCTCTTCACTAGTAACCTTCCCTCATCATCATTTATTGTCCCCAACTCCATACTGGTATCAAAGCTTTGACCCAGAAAAGATGGATTTCACATCAGAGTGAAAGCTGGAATGGAAATAGCTCTTTGTAAATGATGGATATGCATTACACCCTAAAAATCCTTCTTGGAAAATGTCAGACAGCTACAGCTGCAGTCTGAGGCATTGGAGGTATTGTGTGAATGCTGCCAAAGTATAGAGAACTCAAAAGGACAGAACAAATACCTAAAAGGAGGATTAGACAACCCCGTGTCACTCCCCAATTTTCAACAAAACAAGGACTTCTAAAGTGCATGTTACAAATTATTAATTTCTAACTTAGAGATTATGCAAATGCTCAAGAAAACAGGTCTAGTAAAAACCACTTTGCTCTTCAGACCATTAAAACAACCAAACATTCAAATACTCTGTCATTGCTGCCCCCAAGAAACCAAGGACTCAGTTTTGCTGGCAGAGCCACGTGGAGAAGTTCCAGCCCTCAGTGCTTTACCTGCTCTGCCAAATGCAGCACCAACAGCCTCATGCTGCCAGCTCTGAGCCTGGCAATGCCCTAACCCCAGCACTCACTTCAACAGCACCTTAAAACATTTGTATTATTATTCAGAAGACTGCCTTAAAGTTATTGTTACACCAACCCAGTGCAGGAATTATATCTTAATGCATCCCTAATTTTTCCTTATCAAGGTCCTAGAGCATGATTTTCAAACCACTCTACAATATAAGTGTAGCTTATTTAAAAACAAGTCAGAATTGACAAAACATTCCCATCTAATTTCACAGTGACAGGAATAACCTTCATGGTAAGAAAGCAATGCTTGGTTTGCTTATCAAAAAATTCAACAATCCACCAAACATCTGAAAATGCAAAAATGTGTTGGGAGTGATACTGAAAAAGATGATCTTAATTGAAAAATAATGGCTTGTCTGAATTTTATTTTCTTTGCATCTTTAAAAAAAATTTAGACAGCTCTGCACTCAAATTGAATCTAAATATAATTGCAATACATCATTATAATCCTCACAGGAGAGATGACATATCAGTAGCAACCAGACCTGATGTGGATCAGGATAGTGGGGAAGACAGAGGAGGAAGAACAGAGCTCTCTCCTGCACAGCATTTTTCATGCACACTGTACATCAACACAATCAAACACCACAGTCACCTTGTTGAATAATGAATAACAAAATGAAAAGAAAATGAAGGGAGCAGCAAGCAAGGGGGAAAAGATTCAAGCTGACATTTGAAATGAGAGGAAGTCACCGAGTGGTTCATAGTGACTGTTCCAGATGGCAGCAGCTATTTTGGCCAGACTACCTGGCTGGGATGGGAGCTGCAGTTAGGGGAGGCAGAAGGGGGCAGGAAGGAGGAAAGGAACAAAGGGAAAAAACAATCAGTGAAAATGGGATTTTTAGCCCACAGTCCTCCTAATTCTGAACCTCACGAGTAAGAGAACGTTACAAAATAAAGTAGTAACTCGCCATGATCGTCTAGGAAAAGGAAATCAATTACCACTCAGGATTACAGACACAGAAATTCCTTTTGGCCACAGTATGGATTCATTATCTCTCCCATGCCTGGCTTTCTATAAACATAATTAAATCAACTATTTCTTATGAGGAAATCTTACGTGTGCTTTAGGCCACGTAACCCATCTTGCTATCTAATTGTATTTTTCATCTGTACTTTCCCCCATCAACCTCCCCTACAGTACTGGGAAGAAAGGAAAAGTCCATCTATGTATATTCCTCTCTTTTTTGGTTTGTTTGCCTTGAGGTCCAATGCATATTCTAGCTGTCAAAAATGATTTCCCTGCTCACTGAGCAAATATTCTCAACAAGGATTTTCTCTTTTATTTACTACTATTAGATGGTGATTTTACAGGCACAGGTAATAGAAATGCAGGCAGGTCAGAGTGCATCAAAGATTTATCTCTGGGCAGCACGTCTAGTTTCATTAAATATACAAATGAAGTTTATGTAAGTGGAACACAAGGTTGCTGCAAGTTGGCTTTGGGACATAGGTGACAAAGTTGCAACTAAATTATGAAAAACATAACAAAGGGCAATAAGAACCTCACATGACCCCAAGTCTGTGTGTTATGTGAATATCCCACTTTCAGAAGAGGACTGTTTTAAACAGTATATCAAAATGTATCTTAAAGACCTGACACTGGATTAAGTCCTATGCCCGATGCCTGCTAAAACCAAATATTTTGTACACTATAGGACTGGGCTTCATATGATAAACAAAACACAAAGTAAGAAAATGCAAAACAAGTGTAGAAGAGATCTAAAGTAGGTTTATAACTATCTGACAGCCATGTGTGAACTGTTACATAAAGAAACCCAGAGTGAATCTCACAGTCAGAGTCAGGTACTTGTCTCCAGAGTACCCAAATCAATTTTAGCACAACTCAAGGCTTTTCCCAGGGGCTGTATTTAGGGAATGGAAATTATTCCAGGGGTCTCACAAACAACCTGCACCTTTACCTTGCCTGCTGGAACCCAAACACACCACGGCACCCACGTCCATAAAAGAAAGAGTAAAGCCTTGGGTAGCTCCTGCCAAAACAGCTGATGTCCTGCTAAAAGGTCTCCTGGTGAGCAGGCTCAAGGTGGGAACAACATTTCCAGAACTGAAATACCCAGGACATCAGGGTTTTAAATTATCTCAACAGACAGCAGGGAATGGATGGAACTAAACCAGAGGTTAAGGGGATTCTTCTAAACTCACACAAAGGAAGCACAGTCACGTTTTCAGTTAGGAATTTAAACAGCAGGAGCTATCAGTGGGCCTTGGGAACCTAAATGCTGGACACCTGAATGTATTTAGGCCCCAATAAGCACTGATTACAACTTCAGATACCTCAGTTTCTTATTCTAACCACCAGCTATCAGTGACTGTAGCTGAACTACAACACTGTCCTTGTCACAGTGCAGGGGCTCCACTGCACAACCCCCTAAACCCTGAGATGTTTTACAAATGCCGAGTGTCCATGGAAAGTAATTGAGAGAGGTCCTCACAAAATGTCTAAAGCAGTCATTACAAGTGAACTGCTAAATAGAATTAAATTTCAAGCAAGGTCAGATGCCAAGAGGGATTATATTCCCTAAAAAGGTTGAATAGAAAACTCGGAAATATTTCAGGCCACCTTTTACATGTTCATTAAATGCCACAACAAAACAATCAACCAGAATATGGAAATCAAAGTATCAGGACATTTTGGGAAGCTGAAGATGGAACAAGCTGAAAGGCAAACAGCTTGTCAAGCACATATTCCACATGTGAACACAACAGCCACCCTACAAACTCCAGGGCATCCTGCAACCTGGAAAATGTCTGGGGTTGCAAAAGATACCAACAAGTAGGATTTTGTGCACATGTTTAATGGATATAGGAGAAATGCAGGAAATAGCATTCTGTCACTTATAAAGTAATGGTGTAAACAGAGAACCAGAAAAGCACACTCCAAACAGGGACAATTGTAGCTTCTTCCAGTATGCCAGGAATATGAGTATAAAAATATAGCTTTCTGTTTCTTCAATTAATTAAAAACAATTAATCCATAAATAAAAGCCTAAGATTTTATTATTATTATTAAACAATGTATTGATGTTAATCAACTTTAAATACAAAAAGAAATCAAATGAGGTTTGTTAAAAAATTTATTAAATATCTGCCTTGAAGTAATGAAAAATAACAAGGCTTCACATTTTTTCATTATTATTGAAAATAATTAAGTGGAAACTACAGAAGTAAGAAAAGTTGCTCCCTGATACACAAAAGTAACATTAGGATTATTAAAAGAAATCCAAATTTGTACAGAAAACAAGCTTTTGCAGTTAAAGGTCAATGTCCTCTAGAACCCATGGATAAGATAACAGGAGATCTGGAATAAGAAAAGACCCAAGCTTTCAATGCAAAAAAATAAGTAACACTCTGATTTCCAATAATGTTGAGATTATTGTCTAATTGTTAGGAAAGCTGCAGTCCTTCCATGGCTCTTGCTCCTGAGGGCACATTGCTGGAACAGCAGCAAGAGTTCAAATAAATTAAATAAAGCTGAGTTGAAAGTTCAGCCAGAGAAGAATGCCAGCACTGACAAGCCATGGAGAAGGAACCAGGAGTGTAGAATGGTTATAACAACTAAGAGAGGAAGAAATCAAGAAACCCCCTCTGTGACTGGCTGAGCTAACGAAGCCTTGCTTGCTTCTCTACTGTCTAACAGTCTGCAAGATTAAAATGGAGCTTTCTTCACAAATTAGTGACATTTCAGAAGATCTTATTCCCAAGCAGCTTTTTGGTATTCAACAGGGATCATCAGCCTTTTTCTTTGGGCTTTTTTTCCCCTCAGCCTGGTCATCTGCTTTCCCTGCTGGCAGGAACTCCCTGTGTTCTGTCTCCACCTGCCAAATAGACTAAAAGTGGCCCCAGGATTCAAGAATTATTGAAGTGGTAGGGGAAAAGAAAGGGAATGAATGCAGAGACACACCAACAGATTTGATCTGAATGTTTCTGAGGGTAAAAACTGCCAGATCTTTGCAGCTCCTCCTCAGCCATTTCAGCTTCTCCTTTTGCATTTTCCCCTCTCCCACCCTCACTCAGAAGCACCAAGTCAGGAGAAGAAATCTAGGTTTTGGAAATGAATCACCTTCTCAACATGTCTCTTTATGAGATCCTCTCCTCTCTGGAAACTCAGCAAGAAATCATACATATGCAACAGAAAACCCAACAAACTACATTTCTTATAAGCCCAGAAAAGGGAATTAAAAGAATTTATTCTTTCCAGTGGCACAAATATTTTGCACAAGTATTAAAGAAAAAAAAAACCAACATGTTCTGATTATTAACAATGAGGACAAAGAAGGCAAATGGTCACAATGAACCTGTCAAGTCTTCCCAGCACCTCCTTGTGAGGGAAGCTACCCTACTTTCCAGAGCAGTTTTCTTCAGACTCATCACTTTCTGCTAACAGATGGGGAGCTGAAGATAGAAAGAAGCATAGTTTATGCCTAGCACCAAGGGGAGGGAAAAAATTATCTCAGCAGGAGATTCTTTAAAAAAAAAAAATAAAAAAATTTAAAAATCAGCAACTGTCCTTCTCCTCAGAAACTAGGGGAGGGAAGGGGAAGTGTGGAAGACAAAGGATCAAAGACTGAATGTTCTGGATGCCAAGCTGAGCTCTTCCAGCCTCTTCTCTATCCTTGTTCATTTTCCTGATCATCCATCAGTGCTCACATAAGAGTAGTAGCAAGAAAATAGTTCTCCAGATGTCTAACATAAAGAGTTCTATGCTCAAAATGCTTCCTTACACTCTAAAAAAATGAAAAATACATGTTTTCTGTAAGACCCAGCACATTTAGGCTAATCCTTAATCCTGAATTCCTGTCTGGATTAGTTTCTTCACCAAGTGGTCAGGATTTCACTAACTCAGAGAGGCACTAATGGCAGAACAGTATAGAATTACACAGCAGCAGAGCAAATGTGATTGTACTGAAATAGGCTCTTTGATGCAGATTGGAGTTTAGATTTTGCCATTGAGACATGAAGTTTTCTTGAAGTTGTGACGATACAGTAAAAATATCAATAGTCTTAAGTCACTTCACTTTTTTTGCCCTTCTACCACAAAACAAAGCAAATCATGAGCTTTATGGACACAGAAGGATAAAAACAGAAAAAACAAACACCCAACATCCCCCCCTCCAATAAATTTAGTTGAACTAAACTTCTTTAGACTGAAATATTTGCAACACTCAAGGGGGAAAAAATCCCATAAATCAATTCAAGCTTACCTAGAGCTGGAAAGGACAATGTGTTAACATTTTTTTTAGCATCATTTGTCATCGTTGTCTAGAAGACAAAGCACATCCCATTTATATTTGGATGTGATTGTGGATGCACGTGTGCCCCTTTTCTGTGCTTACATAAAAACCTATACAGACCTGGGAGATAGTGTCACTAAAACACTGAAGTATTCATACCATCTTATCTGCAATTCTTTAGTTTTCCTGTCAGTGATTTACTGAGTAAATTGAGTAGGAACAGGCTGCTTTGCTCCCCCAGTGCAAACCTTCACAAAGTGGGTAACACAAGTCTTGCCCAAAGTGTCAGAACCTCAGGGAAGAAGGAACAGTATTTGCACAATACAAAGTTCAGATTTTCCAGGCTGAGCAGTTCCACTGATTTCATAGCAGATACCTGGCATCTACAAATGAAATAATTCAGTTTTTGTTTGGTCATTTAAGGAAAATAATGCCTTGAGATCCCTTAGCATTTGCAGATGTGTATTCACAGAACCTCCACACTGTTATAACCTTCCCAGTTACAACCAGACTGGAGAGGTTGTAATGAAGAGAAATATCTTAAGCATACTTTAATATAAATATCAAACTCTGCTTCTTCAACAATAATCTGATATTTATGGTGGTTGAGACCTCATAATATTGGCTATCCAGACTTATAACTCATGCAAATGAGGTTATACTGGAGCTGTGTCAGAAGAGCTGAAACAACATGGAATTGGAGAGAGACTATTTCCAAGGGCCTGGGGTGACAGGACAGGGGAAATGGCTTCAAACTGACAGAGGGGAGGTTTAGATTGGATATGAGGAAGAAATTCTCCCCTGTGAGGGTGAGGAGGCCCTGGCACAGGTTGCCCAGAGAAGCTGTGGCTGTTCCATCCCTGGAAGTGTTCCAGGCTGGGTGGGATGGGGTTAGGAATAACCTGGGCTGGTGGAAGGTGTCCCTGCCCATGGCAGGTGTTGGAACTCAATGATTTTTAAGGTCCCTTCCAACCCAAACCATTCTAGCATTCTATGATTTCCCTTTAGTTCCAATTTTATGAGCCACCTGAGAGAACACAGGGATTACAAAAATAATTGCATCCCATATTTCTCCAAGTGAAAAGCTCCTATTTCTCTTTCCTCTAAAAGAAAAGAGGTCATCATCAACAGAGTGGGATGGGAACCAGGGCGAGAACGTTTCCAAGGAGGTTTGCCTTTCACAGGGCAGGCACAGAATTCCAAGACTGGTTTTTAAACAGGAGAGTGAAGACAATAATCAAGCTCTAAGAAGGCTAAGAATTATCAGGGTGTATATACACACATGTATATATAAAACCCTGGAATAATGAAAGATAAAGGTTTAGTGAAAATATTAATGCTTCTATATATTATTTCTGAACAAATATTAGGTGCTTAGTGGAGAAACAGATATGAATACACATATTCACACATACCCAAAGTATGCAAAACAAAAACCACAAGTACACCATAATGGTTTGTTTATTATTGATGTCAGAAGAGCATCAACTAATTAAATGCATCTTCTCCCTTTCAGGAAGGAACTGCAACCTCTGCAGACTTGAGAAATCTACATGGATTTGGAGGAAATATGGAAAAGAGAACTTGAATTGCCTCCTTAAATGTTGAGGGATTGTGGAGGATATTTCTTCTTTTTTTTTTTGCTCTGTAATGGGAACATAAAAGAGATTGCACTACAGCAAGAACTCTGCCATGGGCATCAAACACCATTTTATCTTGGAATTTCATTAGACCATCAACTGAGACAAGCACTGACTGAACAAATCAAAGAGAGATATTTATCTACAAACAATGCAACAGATTAAACTGCCAATAATTACAGATATAAAATGAAGCAGACTAGTCTGCAATGTGGTTTTTTTGTGAGCATCTATTTTCTTGGGAGTTCAGTTTTGTAGAATCTTTATGAACTGCTCTGCAGTATCATCATAAAGAAAATTTAAACCAGTTTATCTCATTTCCCTAAATCTTTTTGAATAGCTTTTTGAATATGTGCCTCGATATATAAAGTATGTGGTTAGTTAGAGATTTTTTCCTCCATCCTTCTGAAATGGATTTTCCTTGAACAGTCACTTCCTGGCTGAAGTCTAAAAGATAATACAAAAGTAATACAAAGAGAACTTGCAGGGATAACCTCGACAATGAAACAGATTAGAGGAGCCTTTAGTTCAGAGGATCCTTGTTCAGAAACCACAACATGCGGCAAAGTGATGAAAAGAGTAAAGAATTCTGGACCAGTCTTCAAGAAAATGATAAAAGAGGAGGCTCAGAATGAGCACTCCTGAGAGTGAAGACTGTCCTCTCATCACCCATTTCCTACAATTCCCCCCCAGTCTCTGATTTCTAATTGCCACTATCACACCCCTTGATTACAATCATTTTGTGAGTGGCTGGAATTTTCCCAGAAATGTTTCCAAATACAGACAAGTTCTCTTGGCACTCAATGAGCTGCTTACAAAAGAGATTATTAACGGAGCAACGAGTGGAGTCCTTGGCTGAGCTATCAGGAGGAACTTCTGCAAACACAAAAACTACTTCAGCTCTCTGTTTCTTCAACCTGCTGTGCCCAGGTCAGCCCAGGGCTTTGGCAGGACCTGGTGGCTGCAGGAAACAGCAGAGTCACAACCCCAGGCTCTGCTCAGGGAAGGCTCAGCACTTGTGACCTTCGTTATGAAAGCTGAGCACCTTCACAGCAAAGACCTACGACTTCCCTTCTTACTTCACAGGAATTTTAAATTCAGTCCACTCACTAAAACATCAGAAACAGCTCTTAAATTTGAAGGCGTCCCATGCTCAATTTTTAAATAGAAGGATGGTCACCTATACTGATTTTTCCTCTTTTAAAAATACCCTCAGCTCATAACTCAGAGCTCTCGGGGTTGCAGGACTGTGGTAGCTACTGATGATCAAGCTCTAACAGCAACGTGATTAAGTTTACATCATTTTATATGTAAAAAAATGAGAAAAGCCTGAAGTGGTTTTATGTGACCCAAAAAGGATGCTTGATATGCAGATTTTGTTTCACTTATGATTAAATGAACACTGAATATCACTAAGAACTCGAGGTGGGAGTTGGAAGTTTGAGCTAACCTGAGTCACCAGCACAGCATAAACCAACAACAGATGACTTCACA
This sequence comes from Pachyramphus minor, assembly GCA_013397135.1. Lineage (NCBI taxonomy): Eukaryota > Metazoa > Chordata > Aves > Passeriformes > Tyrannidae > Pachyramphus > Pachyramphus minor. The sequence goes on from VYXB01010830.1 coordinate 128,456, forward strand.
TAAACCTTGAGGAAATTTTATCAAAAAGCTATTAAAGAAAATTTGAAATAATGAAAACAAACAAAAAAAAAAGCAAAAAAAGCCTCTTATTAACTAGTCTGCTATACCCTATGTTATAGTGCTTATTTGTTATGTTATAAAAATGGAGATAATTAGGTTGGCATTAAATTCCAGTACACAAAAGCTGCTAAAATCTTCATTGACATAGGTGTTTAACCATCATCATCTTCATACTTTGAAAGTGAACACAGACAGTCTGCTTAATGTCTTGTTATATAACATACACCAAATGCAACAGAACAAAATATGGAATAAAATACAGCTACAGATTTTCTGTTTTACTTGTATTCCATATATAACATGAATTGGATGTGACAAGAAGAAAAGTAATAAGAATAAAAGCCATATTTTAGACTGTGTTTCTTGGTCCTAATCCTTGAAGATGTGAAAGGAAGGCGAAGTTTCCGTGGAAAATGTTCTATTTACCAAGAAGAGAAAAATAATTTTAAAAGAATAAATCCTGAGCAATAGACTTTTTAGCCAGCAGTAGGCAAAAAAAGTATTGCTGTCAAGTGACTAAAATAAGCATTAAATTTTATAACAGCCTGAAATGTAGCAGATTTCACTGCAGTATCAAAATGCGCTCAGGTATGTGAAATACTTGACACAAAGGACATCCACAATCACATTAGAAAAATGTTTCAATTTATAGTCTCAGTAATAAACTTCCTCTTTCATGTACTTTCTAGAGAGGGCAGATCTATGGAACTGCTGCTCTTATGCAGCTTGGCACAAACCATTCCCAAGGGTGGGAAAAACAGAGTAAAAGAGGATATTAAGAAGTGATGTTTATAGTTCTTGTAGGAAGCTTTTCTGTCTTTGATGTAGCAACCCTTTGCCATCAGAGGAGGACGTAAATTCCTACTACATTGATTTTATTAAATAAATAAGAATATTCAGTACTGCAGTACAATATTAAGACTTTTTCCACTATTGAACTTTTATGTCCAGTAACAGAGATTATAGAACAAACCATAAAAATATCCATCAGATTTGGCTGCTTCTCTTAGACTTGGAAATTTGCCTTCCTCAGGAAGGTAGAAAACCATTGCACCTGGCAATGACACAGTAAAGAGACACCACAGCAAACCTCCACACCGGGATTTCAGCAGCAACATCATCCCCACTTGCATCTTCCAGAGTGACAGCTTGTCATGGAAAAAGGGATGTTCATTAGGATGTAAACAGGCATTTTTTGGTCCATTTTTAGCCACCACCACATTTGAAAAATACTTGCATTGTTCAGAGCACTTAAATCTATGTCTGTCTACTACCTTAAAGTTATTTTAATAGATTTACTGCCAGCTATTTCTTAGACCTGGATTTTACTTGTTTTAATTATCAGCCTCAAACCAAACTATAATACAACAGCTGTTTGACCCCTTGTAGCCTAGTTCTAGCAAGAACTAAATGCCAGTAAAATCTTTTATTTATGGTCATATTTTGATTACACTAGAGGACATATCAGCTGTCACAATTCAAAACATCTATGTATTGGTTGCAGCACATTACATTGCAAAACTGGTGGGGTTAAGCATAAATATATACTTTATATATTATATATCTATATTATATATATATATGGTATATGTTAATTTACTTTCTTTGTACATCCTTCCAGGAGAAGCAAGTTATTCTGTACTAAAAGCAAGGTGGATTCAGGTCCACATTTCCAAAGCTGTTACAGACTAAGGAGAACTTGGCAGTGGAAAATTTACTGATCCTGATATTAAAACTATCATATGGATGGGCTCCAAGAAGACAAAGGTATGAGAATGCAAAGGGGAACAGATGAAAAAAAAAAATCTAAATTGTCTTAAAATGTAGCTCAAAGTTCCTTACTCTATACTATATAAAAAGCTGCCAACTTGTTTCTTCTTGGTTTTTTGTTTCTTCTTTTCTTTCTTGGCTTTGGACAGAGAAGAAAATAAAAAAGAAACTAAAAGAAAACCATAATAATTGTTTCAGAATCATCATTTAAAAGCCAACAATCATATTTACAACCACACTTGCATTATTAATTTTCCATATTGGAGCCACCAGCACTTGAATCTTTACACTACCACTGGTCCATCCAGGCATACACAGAGAATATATTCAAAAGCCAGGACAGCAGTGACAATTTCATTAGAAAAACAACACTCCTGGTGTGAAAACCTATTCTTTGTCTCTAAAAAATTTGAGAACTTATACAAAAGACAAGTTGAAACGTGCATCAAATGCTGTTGCTCATCTCAACATTGCCTCATTTGCCAGTCCCCATTCAGGAAGGTGGAAAGGCAATTTAAGGTGGAAGTGCCAAAACAACATTTTCTTACGCTCCTAAAAGTGGTGGCCAACTCATTTGGGCCAGTTCACTTCCATTTTTGACTGGCAAGGACCTCTTCAAGCTGTAATTACTCTTGGCAGCAGAAAGCTCTCTCCCTTCTGGCCACGGTTTTTGGAGAAGCAATTCATTTTTCTCAAACCATTCAGGCCATAAAATCGAATTCCAGGCACCCCACCTCCCATTTTATGCTCATTGTTCTTATGCACAGATGCTGTTCCAGAACAAAATCCTGCCTTTCTCTTTAGTACCTATGGCTGAGTCACAAGGCACAGAAAGAAAGACACTTTAGAGGGACTACTTTGTCCCTGGACTTTTCCAACAAGTATTTATGCCAAAAGCAAGCTGCTAAATTAATATAAAAGGAAGAAATTTGATGTGGGACATAACACAGTCACTGTTACAAGGATGTCTTAAAAATCTCAGTAGAAAACCTTCCCTGTGCATATATTTTTAGGAGCCTTTTCTGTTCAGAGGTTTCCTTAAATTGAAATATTAAATTGATAAAACATCAAGACAATGTTAACACCATGAGTATTATTATAGATTTAGAAATAGAGCTGAATCAGTTGTCCATTGAGTTCTGCCTCCTGGCTTGAACAGGGGGAGTAAAAAATGCTTTGGAGCAAAATGCTACAATTAAGAGGAGTCTGAGGTTGCAATCCAGAAAAACCCTTCCACATGGAAAGGGAGTTGAACTCCTTAAACTCATTTCTAGCTCTTCCTATAGAATATAAACAAGTCAAACTATAATTACAGTAAGCTTTCACATCCTAATGGAATATAAGTAGATTTAAAGAAATTTAGAAAGCAGCAATTTACTTTGGAGTAATATAATTTTATTTAATTGCTTCTAATTAAAATTATTCTACAAATGTAAAACAAAAGTGTCTATTAATTCTCTTCATAAACTGAATTTAGATATCAACTGAGTAGCTTACTCACAGTATTTACTATAATTATTGCAATACTTCTCTAACTTTGATGATTTAAAAGTTTTGGGGCTTGATACCAAATAATGGTTTCTGCTGCATAAAGCAAAATAATCTTTCAAACTCCCAGAGCCTTTGTACTTTGAATGTGACTCACTAAATTTACATTTTGTGAAGGTACATGTAGGAGTAAAAGCACTTATGTATTATCAAGAAATATGACATTATAATCCCATGAAGTTACTACTTATAGAAAAAAATAAAACTGTTCCCCTACCTAAGAGTAAAGTGAATACTTTCCATTAACTTTATAAAGAAAAAGGACGCTTAATATTTTTGCATACATTTTTAACTTCACTTTTAACACAAAGTTTTAAAATCAGCCATGAAATAAAAATTGGAAATATCTTTCAATAAAAGTTCATCTGAAAACAATTATTGTATTTAAAACTAATCAATGATTTGTGTCAAACCTGACAAAAAGCTGTGGCCAAAGTTGGGGTGGAAAACTAACAAAAAAAAAAACCAAGAGACCATTCTGCAAACTTCCGTGTTTGCAAACTTAAAAACAGACCACCATAAGCTCAAAAGCAGTAATTTCTTTAATTTCTTATCTTAATGTATCCTCTCTCTGTGGTTTTTCTACATAGTTTCTCACATGGTTCCTCAAACACCAACAGACCAACACAGCAAATGCAACATAGAGTCAGTGGGCCTTTTTTTTAGGTAAAATTTGCTAACTGAAAAGTAATTTCTAAATTTTACTTCTAAGCCATTTTATTCTCTGAATTTTTTCATACTCCAAAGTTACAATCTATCATAAGAGAGCTGTGCCTGATTTATCCATGAGGAGATGGCATTACCATATGGTTCAGCCACCCTGTGGAGTTCACCCCACTAACACTTGAGCATGGACCTCTAGCAGTGAACCGACAGAGAACGAGGGGGGAAAGGCAGAAATATCAACTGCAGGTGGGTGTAAACTTCACTGTGGATCCTCCACCACCAGTGCTCATGGCTGAACCGCGTGGGACTGGTCTCAGGAGAAAAGAGGTTTGAACATGGTTTGGTTTTTCCCTCACCTGCTCACAAAGGGAGGCTACAGCAGTGCCCTGGGGGAATGGTGGAGATCAGGAATCCATTGTCATCAACAGAATTGGGTTGTAAAGGTGGGTTTGATTAGGAAAATGATCTTAAAAAAAAAAACAAACAGTGCACAAAATGTGACATATGGCCACAGTCTACAAGCTTGGAAAGTTTTTGAAAAGCTCCTATCAAGGAGCTCCTTCTGGAAATCAGGAGACAGACCAGGAAACAACCATACTCACAGCTCCTGTTCCTATTTAGAATCACACAAGCCAAGAATGGTTTGGGTTGGAAGACACTTTGAAGGTCATCCAGTTCCAGCCCCTGCCATGGGCAGGGACACCTTCCTCTATCCCAGGTTGCTCCAAGCCCCGTCCAACCTGGCCTTGGACACTTCCAGGGATGGGGCAGCCACAGCTTCTCTGGGCAACCTGTGCCAGGGCCTTCCCACCCTCACAGGGAACAATTTCTTCCTAATATCTACTCTAAACCTCCTTGTGCTGTCACTCCAGTTCCTGGTGAACAGTCCCTCTCCAGCTTCCCTCTCATCCCTTCAGATACTGGAAGGTGCTGTGAGGTCTCCACAGAATTATCAACTTTCCAGCCTGAAGAGCCCTAACTTTTCCAGCACCATCTCTATAGGAGAGGTGCTCCAGTCCCCTTATCAACTTCATGATCTCCTCTGGACTTGCTCCAACAGTTCTTATGTTGGAAGCATTATTTGAAGACATTTCTAGACCTTGGCAAAGCCATGGAGTGTGAAAATCAAGACACCTTTTTTGTTTTTAAATTTGAGGAGGGAATAAAATATGTCTCTGTTACTCAACCAATTTTGGCAACATATTACCATTGGTTTCTTTAAAAAAAATCAGTTGCAAGAAGCTCCTAAGGAAGTCACAGAGTGCCACCTTTGGGCACAGATGTATCACAGAAACATCTGTGCAGTGCAGAGTCAAAATTTCACTATTTCAGCAAGATGGAATCTCTCCATCAGCGAAAGAGCATTTCCCTCTGCCTAACAAAGTTCAAGCTAAATTACTACCACAGCCCAGAATGAGATCATTGATGTTATGGCACAGCAACAACCGAAAAAAAAATAAATTAAAAAATAAGATTGTGGTGACAGTGGCACCCAGGAAACAGTTTGTCACAGAATATACTCCTTCACTGAATGGATTCCATGGGAAGCACATCCTTACACATTTTTAACCTCAAACTCACCAAGTCTAAAAACAGGTCATTAATTAAGAAGTTGAAGGGAAATCGACTTTAACAAACATGTGGGTTACATGAATCCAAAATTCAGAGGGCATATTTAAAAACTGGTCAAGATTAAAAGCAGGAATGATAAGTTAATTACGAAAACAATCATTAAAGTATCTGTTCGGAATATGTGAAAACAAAAACCTTGAAAATGCACTGTTTCATGGAAAATTCTGTAGTGCCATGAAGAGACTCCCAATGAAACTTGGAGTTTTTTCTTAACTTCAGCAATTCACTAACAAATCATCATTAAAGTCTTGATCCCCAGGGCATCTTAGAAGCACTTTTGCAGCATTAGTAATAGACCATTTAATTCCCCCACTTTATTTCTAATTTCTAATTAGGTTTTAATTCATGGTATAACTTATCATTTCATTGTGATGGTCTGTATCCTTAAGGAAATCAGAATTTATCTTCCTAAGTTTGAAGTTTTTACAGTCAGGATTCCTGGATTATGGTGTTCCTTCTGCTTGTTTACCATCTCCTATTCTAAAATAAATCAACATGTTTATCATCAAAACCTTCTGTTTTGCCCATGTCTCCTTATTGTTCTCAGCCAGTAAAACTTGATTTTGGAAATGCTTCATCTCTAAGGCAAGAGTTGGTGACATTCCATGTCTTGCTACCTCCAACCACATCAAAAGGTCCTCTGTAACAGGAACCTTGTCCTAAAAGAGTCTTTAAGAGCTTCACCATAGAACATTGAATAAACATCTCGTTCCACTGCCTGTCACTGAGGAGACAAGTTTTGGTAACGGGTTTGATCCTCCTTGGATTTCTCCTACCCTTGGATTGCTGCAGTACTTGGCTCTCTAAAGGGTTCTACAGGACAGCTGATTCTATTTCAAACCAAAAAAACCCCCAACAAACAAAAAACCCCAAATAAAATACCACACAACAAAAAAAAAAAAAACCCAACAAACCAAAATCCTCCTCCCCCAAACCAGCTGCTTTTTCACTGTGATTCTTATTCCATTTTCTACTGCACCAGCTGAAGGTTCCCAGCCTGGTACCTCTGTCTCCTAGAGCTCTTTGTGATCTTAAACAGAATAGGGCAAGAACTAGAATTAGGGTGGACTAAGAGTTGGATTAGAACAGAATAAGGAAAGAATGAGGGTGAAATTCAAGTGAGAATAGAACCAAATTGCTGCTCAGTGCCCCTCCACCTGCAATGCAGCACACTGAGCTCTCCCTCGGTGGCTCTGGCTGCAGCAGCAGCATCTGCTGAGGGAGAGAGCCATGAGCTGCACCTGGGGAATGCTCCTGCATTCTAACATTGGAGAAACATTTCAGGACCCTCCCAATTGCCTGCTCTGGGGAGAGGAGCAAGACACTGCAAGATGTTATTTTTCTGGTTCCTCATCAACTGAAAGCCTGAGTTTATGCCTTACACCCAGTAGATTTTCCTGTCACGGTTCAGTTTAATTTGTTTTGTTCTAAATGTCAGCAAAAGATAGAGCTGAGCAAGAAAAAAATCAGGAGTGTTTCTCCATGACAGAGATGGGACTGGCAGGTACTGCCACACTCCAATCCTCATCCTGCCCCTCGGAGGTTCCAAGGCACTGCTGCAGCACAGGGTTTGCAACGTCAGTCCTACCAAACCTTCACATCAATGCAAACATCAGAAATCGATCTCCATCCATTCAGTTCATGCTTTCTGAAAGAGCAGCACACACAGATGATGCTGAGAGAGGCTGCTTTGCTTTTCTGCTGATCTCATTATAAGCCAAGACGACAGCAATCTAATTTCAGCGGCCACAAAACAAACAGCGCGTTCAGTTTTTACCATCCAGCCCAAACCTCTTCTGGTTATAATATGAGTTTAAATTTATACAACACATTCATTACCATAAACAATCTGCAAAATGGCCAGAAAAATAACTCCATCCCTTGTAATCTGCTGTCAGAAAACCCCAAAGAAATAAACATTGGCATTTGGGCTTTGCTTTCACTTTGCTCTCAAGGCTTTGGAAAGATCAGCTGAAAAGTTTTCCTTCCAAATAATCTGAAGGTTTTAAACAAGCCAGAGAATGCTTCCAGATGTTTCTTTTTCAAGCATATCTTAATAAATCTCTCTGAATAAAGAAAACTTAAAGGTAGATAAATAGTATCTCGGAGAATAAAGAATTAGGGAAGGACTCTAAGCATTACAAAATGATACTCATGTTTCATTTCAATTGATTTTGTCTACCTAATCAGTAAAATTGACAACAGCAACTTGACTTTCTTCTTCAGGAAAGGGAACAAAATATTATTTTAAAATATGAGATAATTTCAATTTAATAAATATGACATGTGCAGGTAATGGGATCTGCATGAAATATTTAAAAAGCATTGCTCTTCATCATTAAATTCAAGTTAATCAGCATATTCTGCTGCAGATTCAATTAAAAACCACTATTCTAAATGTCAGTCATAAATATCAATTCAGTTTCCATGGAAAACAATATAAATCTGCAATAAACAACTAAATCATTCTGGAAGTGAAAGTTTGCCTATACAACAACCCCAATAACAACAGAGAAAATAAACAACTGAAAAGCCACAACACTGATACTTCTCTACAGTCAAGAGTAAATGGTACAACATATCATGCCTTAACAAACCCATATAACTGATAAAAAATTATGATAACCAGGAGGCACAATGACAAAAATCTATAGTTACTTGGTTATCAAATGTTATAAATTATTGCTTGAAAAATATGTTAATTTTTAATGCCATATGGGAGAGGGGAAGGGTCTGTCAGGGCAAAACTCTGATGAAAATCTCCTAATCGAGCCTGACAGATAACCAAATAAACAGACTGACAGATAGACAGAAAGTGCATATGGCTCATTTCCTTCAAAAAAACAGACTAGAAAGAAGGTCTTGCTCCTAATGATCACTGCAGCTATTGCAGGGCTCTGGCAGCACCCACAAACCTCAGCACGAGGGGAAGACAATGAAACCAGAGAGCGAAACACCCCTGAGGGCACAGGAGAACCAAGTCCAAGGGGAGCATCTGTCTCCTCTTCTCCCTGGATTCCTTCATTAATGCCGTACAGGTGTCCTGGCTGTGCTGGAGAGGAGCTTCAGCAGCTCCTGGGGCTGAGTTACCTCACCCGGAGAGAGGGAAGAAAGGAATAAAGCACAAGGATGGGAACAGCGGGGCACAGAATGAAGACAGGCTTGTAAAACCTCCTTCACTTAGCCTTGGCTTTCCAAATCTAAACCTGGCAGCTGCTCCAAAACTCCAGCAGTGGGGGGACAGCCAGACCTGGCCAAGCTGGGGACAGCTGTCCCAGGCTGTCCTCAGCAACAACCTGTGGGAACACCGAGATCCGCAGAGAGGGGCCATCGCTCCCAGGTCCCGGTGCTGCCCTAAGTGGTAACAGACTCATTTTCATGTTTTCCTCTCCCATAAGTTACCATTCATTATTTTCATATTTTCTGTTTGGCATATAGGACCAGTGTAATACCAAGTCTGAACTAAATTTCTCCATGACTATAAAAATATTTTTGATTAAACAGATGTCAGCAAAATTTTATGGAGTGAAAATTGAGTAACAGATGGTGAGGTCTGTGGAGTTCAAAGAGGCTGGATTTTATTAAAAAGGAAATTTGAGGAAAAGAATTATTTTGCTGGAAATATTGATGCAGTGTTTAGGCAAATGTAAAAGTATTCTTACTTGATAGAAAACAGTAAGTTTTAAAACAAATAAAAATAGATGTATTCATGCCAGGGACCTCAGACCACTATAAAAGGGGATTTATTCCACCTTCTTTTTACTGGATACAGCTTTTCATCCACAACATCAAGGTTCTCAAAGAAAAATAATCTATTTCATGGAGAAGGAAAAAACCCAACTGCCAAACCAAAAATAACAATGACCTTGATTAAGCATCCTGGACAACATACATCCTTTATGTGGCACACAAGCTATTGTGAAAGATAATAAATAGTTATCCCAAACTTATAATGAGTATTAAACAAAATTGCAATTAATGGCATATGTCCTATAGGAAATAAGACTGAGAAGGATTATAACTCCTGACGACCATTAATGTATCACCTCTTTTCCAGCTCTACCACTTGGAATGGTAAAAAAAGTATTGCCTCCAGTGGAACATGGACAGAGTCAATGAAATGAAAAGAATGGCATCAATATAATTATTAATGCAGAATATGAGTTCTCTCCCTATTCCCATGGCTCTCAAGTCTTTTTGTTTCAAGCTGATATTTCACACATTTTATTACATCATCGGCAAAAAAGAAAAAAATCAAAAGGTAGAATTAGTTTCAAATTCATGGCCAGGCTCATTGTGCATCAAAGAGAGAGCTGCAGTGCCCTATGGAACAGCAGTCAGGGAGCTACTTCAGGTGTCCATGGGGAAAACTTGGGGAAATCTGAGTTCCAGAACACTTAACCATGTGGAGAAAAGCCACCTGTTCTCCAAAGAAGTTGGTTCACAGCTGGGAGAGAGCCTTCACTTACAGAACATGGGTATTTTCTGAGCTGACACAGCCCCAAACAAGCAGCACCAGCCCATGTGGCTGAGTCTGCACCAACACAGCTCAGCTCTGTGCAGAGTGCAATTCTCATCTCCCCCCCAAAAACCTGCTGGGAGCTCGTTGTGGCTCTGATCTGCTCCTCATGCAGCACAGCTCAGAGTTCTGGTGCTCCTTTGGATCAGAGCTTCGAGTACACCCTGACATCATCAGTGGTAAAATGATCACAAATAACAAACACATATCTTTGATCTTGTGTCTTAATTTCTCAGTGACATCTCCTACCAGATACTTAAACTGTGCTGTCAGGATTCCTGCTGTGTCCAGTCTCAGAGAGAGTGGAGGCTGCTCTACCCTCACACTTCAGAAATGCTGCTTATTTTCCAGAAAGTGGCACAACAAACCAAGAACCCCCAAATCTGTGAGTGCAGAAACAGTGCTTCCAACTCCCCAGCAGTGATACTGATGGTTTATGAACTAAGTCATGTCTTATCAGTGGTTTTAGACTTCGACACCAACACCACAACAAATAGACATTTTACTACAAAGACAGTATTTTACCAGTGAAATACAGTCAGCTTATATTTGACACAGTGATAACAGAATCAACCAACCCAAGCCTCCCTAAAGTAAAATACCCTCCTCGAGTTCTACGCTTGAGGAGTTTGTACAAGAACAAGCAGAAGCAATGTTTAGCTTTACAAGGTATCCATCATTCCTTCATCTCTGCTGATCCACTGATCAGCCACATCCAGGACCTTACACTTGTTCAGAGGCACCAAATAAAACCATGAAAAGATTCTTGGTTTACTTTACTACCAGAGTAATTTAGGTAATGTTTAGTACAACCCTCCAGCCTTCCCAGCTGATGGGATTCAAGCACGGTGAAAGCACATACATGTTGTCTAAAATATTTTCACATGCTTTTAGATATAGCAATTCTGTATTTAAACAAGCAGAAAAAGGGAACATTGGAGATGGGTGTTAATTACTCCTATTTACAGGTTTCTTTTGGCAGTTTTCCATATTGCTTAAAATTGAACTTGTAACTTATTTTCAGTGATTCAAAAATCAAGGCAAGGACAGAAATTCATCAGAAAAATGAGAGACTACTTTTCCAGAGATATAAAACAAAATGCATCTTATATATCTCATGCACCAGGTTTTAGATCTATCCTTTATCTTCTGAAGGCAAATGTGATGATCGATCTACCAAAATCCTAAAATAGTTACCCAAATACCTCCTCTTAATCTTCAGCTGTTCAAGGATCCTATAATTTTCAAAAGAACTCTTAAGCACTGGACATTTTGGTTTTTGAAGTGTTCAATGTTAATGGCACAAAAATATCACTCCAAATGTTTAAAAGGGATTTCAAAGCTTGACCCAAGCTGATAACCCTGGTTAAGATTTTTATTTCTGGATATTTAAGATAAAACGGCTGAGGACTTATAAAGAGGAGAAACCGGTTTTACAGCAGCATTTTAAGTTGTGATAAAATTCCTAAATATAAATGCCCAAAGTTCATGTAGTAGAATGTTCATCGGGTATTTTTTAAAGCCAGACACAAGGAATGATCCTCAAAATTTACAAGAACTTAAGAAATAAGTAACTTATATTTAACCTCTACACAAGAGGCAGTTTAGTATTTAGAAAAATCCTCAGGAAGGTCTTATTCTCATCAAATATTCCATATCCACATTCCATATTCCACATCAAAGGTATAGGGCCTCAGTCCAATTTCTCAGGGCCAAACCTGACAACTACCAGAGAGGTTTACTTTGAAATGAGACAAAGAAAAAATATTCATGGTATAACCTTATGGAACCTTCTTTTTTTTCCAGCAGTGAAAGGCAGGAAAAGTCGATCTAAAAAATACCAGATCACTTGCAAATGGATTCAGAAAGAAGAAAAATTCATATCAATGTGCCCAACACTACCCACATCGAATGAACTTGCTTAGAAAGAAAAACAACTTGCCAAAAGCATCATTTTAAGGTGCTTTTAAACACCTCCATGGGTACTTGTTACCATATTGCAAACAGAACTTTCTGAAGAGCTGCCTATTGAACACTTCCACTGACAAGTTACTGTAGAGATCAAATCCCATGTGCACATTGCACACTTAGTACTGGAGAGGATAATACACTGCAGAGGTGCTGTTCTCAGGCCATAATAATAATTAAATAATGCCATGGGAGTTTAATCAGTCAATTGTTCAGAGCTGAAAAACTTTTGAATCATAAAACTCAAAATTACTTTTCTTTCTGACTTAGACCAACACTAAACTTCTCTCTTTGTAGAGAATTTATGCCATTTAGAACTGCTGATGTAATAGTGTCAAAGCAGGGAGCAACTGCTGTGGGGCAGGAGGGCATTACCTGGATACAGGAATTCAGGGCAGAGCCCAGATGCTTTCACAGGGAATGATGAATACTTGATTATTAATATTATTATTATTATTATTTTATTTACAAGACACTGCTCTGTGCCTTGGGAATGCCAGTGGATCTCTGAAAGCAGTTTGTGGCACTGTGCACAACCACTGCAGACCCTTCCCGAGACAGGGACATCACAAGGAGACAGCAATTTAATGCAAAGCTGTGTTTGTCTCACCAAACACAGCTTTGCATTAAATGCCTTCTTTAATAGAAGCTGAAAGCACACTGCTCAAGATGATAATTAAAAAAAGAGACCAAACAGTTAAGGTCTGTCTGATTAATTGCTCTACTTGGCTAATTTGATAAGCTCTCAGTCAGTTTTTCATGCCTCCTCCATCGGCTTGATCTGCGCTGTAAATTAATCTAATTATGAACACCTGCAATCAAAAGCCCCATCTCTGCAAAGTTAGACAACTCTTATTTAGACACAGCATTTTTTAAAAGGTCGGTTAAAAACCCCTTCTTGCCATAAGAGGCCTTTCTGGGGTAGAAGGAAGGAACACAACAAGGGTCATGTGCAGCAGAAGAACCACCCCCTGCACTCAGGAGGGCTTTATCTCCACTGCATTCAGCAACATAAACTGCATTCTCCTAGAGAACTCTAATAAAAATGACATTACAGCAGACAAAAGATGACAAACAAGTCACAGTAATTGCCATGCTAATCAGATAAGCCATCCATGAGGAGATGAATGGCAATGCCTGGCTCAATCCAGGTGCCAGGGGGAGCTCACAACAAACTGGGCACTTCACAAGAAAAGCTCAGTGGGTTTGTGTCACACCAGAAGCTGCAAACTGATAAAACTATTTTGAAGAGTTCAAAGTCCTCCAGAGTGAACATATGTTAGATAATAAAAGATTAACTGTGTATTTATGCATCTAAATGTATGACTTATCCTTGAATCCCAACTGAAAAGCCATTTATATTAAATTAAAGTTCTTCACACAGGACAGAACTCTTTGCCATTAGAGTACAAGCACAAAAGTTGTGCTGTAGCAGTTTCAAAAGTATGAACTGTAAACTGATATTCTTTTTTTAAAACTAGTTGTGCTGATAGTTTCAATTGATCCTTCTGATTGCTACTTTATCCTAATTTACTCTTGTGAATATAAATTAGAAACAAAAGGAAGCCCCAAACAATTTTATCTATGAAGATTTTTTGGAGTAGATTTGCAATTCCCTTTCAGAAAGTATTTTGTGCACAGAAGTTTTAATACTCTGTTTTAATGATAATTTTCTTCCACTCAAAGCCATTAAAGAGAAATTGGACATCATAAAATGATTATTTCCATAAAAATCAGAAAGAGTTATAGTTCAATTCATCTGGTGATTTGTGCTAGCTTTGCTAAAATGGGCTTTAAAAAGTAAGACAGACAATAACACTGCCAGGCTTGCCTGACTCAAAAACAATTTGCATTAGTAAACTTTAACTATAAGCCCTTGAGATGACAACAGATTCTTGGATTTGTTGTAAAAAATATTTTAGCTAAGCAATGCCAAGCTTGGGGCCTTTTGCAGTAACTGTGTTAAAGAAAATTATGAACCTCTGCTTCAGAGAACATCTACAAAGCTTGCAGAGGATTCCTGCTAGAATGAAAAGCACTTTTATCGTACCTCAGAGCACAAAGTATTGGTCCAATATTTTAAAACTGAGAATATAAGAAAGTGAAATTATTAATGGAGCCATTAACTGTCTCTCTGGGGCTCCCAGATTAATTAAATTCGCAGAGTCAGTGCTCAGATCCTCACAGCCTTTCCAAACCTCCAGCAAGCACCAGCAGAGCTGCTCTAAGTATCACTCTGTTGTACAGGAGAGTATGGAAAAAAGTCATGCATTCCATGGGAAGGCTGCTGGAATGCAGGAAAAATGTATAAAACACCACAAAAAAAAAAATAAAAAGGAAATAAAGAAGCTTTGGCATAAAAACACCTGACAGATGTTAAGCTTTTGCTCTTGCATCAACTCTCTTATTCCAGGGTGATGAGTAATTAAATGTAATGTGCAATTGAGAAAGGGTTTGTCCTTGGTCACGATCCACAAAGATGCCCATAAACCCTCCCCACGGGCTGTTCAAGACCCTGCAAACCAAAGGAAAACTGGGAAGTGGGAATGACCATTAAAATGCCAGTGAATATCCTGGGATTAAACATTCCTATTCAGGAAGCAGCAGAATATTTATGAATCTGCCTGGACTCTCAGAAATATCAATAAGTTTAACTGAAGGGGAATATTGGTTACCCTGCCAGCTCAATAAGGCACATTTTCAGTGGATCACTGAACTTCAGTGAACTACGGAAGAAGATTAAAGGACTTGTGTCCTTTTAAAGCCTTGGTCACTCCTCTGACATCCCTAATCCCAGGGAAAGCTGTTTATTAGCTTCTGGTCTCAGAGGTAAAGGTCACCAAGCAGCTCAAACATCAACAGGTAAAGGAGAATTTGGGAGAATAAAAAAAAAATTAAAAATAAAAAAGGGTGTTGGGGGAAAGCAGTGGAACTGCATGAGGATTCCAGTTACTTCCAGTAAAAAAGTGAGGAAAAATAGTTCATTTAAAAATATGTATCAGCAAACCCAGAAATACAGAAGAGAAGGTGTTTTCTGCTTAACCACTCAAAAAAGAGCAGAACATAGTAGGGAGCAGATCCATAAATGTGGGGCTTAATTCCAAAAGCTGGTTTACTCTCATATCATAATAAAAGTGGTAATTTGCTAATATTTGGAGGAGAGGGGAAAAGGAAGGAACATGTGATGCTTCAGAGGAGCACAGGAGCTTGTTTTGCCTATATAAAATGAGTTTATGAAATATTTTTAACTGAGTTATTTTAACAAGTGCCAAAAAGTTGGCAGCCATGGAGAACTTCTTAGCACAGATAAAGAGCATGAAGATATGGAGCCTGGATAAAATGGGATTCACTGGACCCCAAACTGGGCCTTTTGTGTGTCTGTTTGTATTTCTTGTCATCTGGGGACCTGTCCTGAATTAAGGTGCCACTGCATTGCTTAAAACTACAAAGGTTATCTCTCCTGTCCTGTGCTGCCTGCAATCTGTAACACAACCATTGAGATTTCGAGGCCATCACCAGGTCCCTTCAGAGATTCTTAAAGCTCATTTGGCACTGAGTGTTGTACAAAACATGTTGGAGATTTATCAGTAGCTCAGTAGAAAACACAGAGACTAAATTCACATCCATGTGTTTATGTTCATTTCAAATGACTGACTGATAAAATAACAGAACATGCCCTGGAATATAAAAATATGGAATAAGGCTTACCATGGACATAGCTCACAGTGAGACACAACCTTTGTGCCACAGCATGCAAGACCTAGGAAAAATAAAAAACAAAAACAGTTTACATTTTGGAAATATAAATTCTGACTGAATATAATTAATGTAAAGTTAAAGGGAAAAAAAAAAACAGTCCAGCTGTTTAACACATCTGGGTTTATTTAGATCCAAAAGGTTTTATTGCACAATTAATAAAATTAAGCTCATCTCTTCTTTATTACTCCCTAACAGGAAACTTGAAAGTGAGTGTTAAAAAAATAAAACTATAACACCCCCTCAAAAAGTAAAATCTAACACACCTTCCAATATAACTGAAGCATTAAAAATTGTCTAATTCCAGAAAAATCCAAATAATAATGCACACAAAAGCTATTTTGTAGTAGCACTCAGGTCTGTAAGTTTTAAACCTGATAAACTTAATTTTCCTTAGAATCAAATATTTTGAAAGGGATATGTTTACCAAATAAATATATGCATGAATCAGGGCACATGAAACTTTTACTCTGTTACTTTTGGAAATGAAAACAAATGTCTCTTCCAAGAATTACTTCAAGACAAACACACAGGTACCCCTCTGGTTCACAAATCTAATGACAGGATTAAATTTCCAACAAAGAATCTCTTTAAAACCCTTCTGGAGATGATTTTAAGTAAGCAGGGACTTAATAGCGTGTGGGGGGTATTTGTCAAGATGCAACTTGCCAAGCAATCAGTCTTGTTAAACAGCATCTCCCAGTGCCCAGGGAATGGGCTCCCTAAACTGGGAGATTTATGCAGGAACACAGAGTGACAGCCCTCTAAGAGCTTCAGGACAGAGATATTCAACAGCAGTTCCTCTCCCAACTTCTGGAGGCACTTTGGAATGTAACAGAGTGCTACCCAAAGTGAAGGCACATTGTGCCATTAACAGCCAAAAAGCAATTCTTTGAGTCACTGAGTTTTACTGTGAACACTGTGCAACTGCTCAGGCCAGAAATTAAAAGGACAGTGCCAGTTCTTTGAGAGGCAAAGATACATTAGGGAAGTGACACATCAAGAATTAAATTGAAATCTGAAGGGGAAAAAAAAAACCAAAACCACAAAACCCACTTGATAGAAGTGTCTAATGTGATAAAAATGTAATAAAAATGTCTTTGTCATCCTGTGCTCACAGAAATGCTTGCAGTAGTTCCAAGACAAACACGCTGTGCCACCACCCAGGCTACCAGCATCACTTTAGCACATTTATCCAAGAGATTCCCCACTGTGGAAATCCATGAAAGTGTCCTAAAGCTAGAGCTCTATCAGTTTGAATTGCACACCCAGAGCTGGAGCTAAGCAAAAGCAAGTGCACCTTCTCCATTAACTGCTAATGCAATCCAGGCACTGGATACTGCTCCTGATTATTTACAGGTAACTCCAAGAATCAAACTGCAAATCAGGAGAAACATTAGCAGAAAACACCCAAGAACAAGAGCTTTAAAGTACAGCAGGTCAAAACAACTTTGCCAGCAGAGATGAAAACGATGGAAAGTAAATGAAATGAGAGAGAGGGTGACTCCCAGGGCAGGACTCGAGGCAGCACAGGTGCAGTGATGGGAATACTTGGCTTCCTCCTGGCCACATCCCAGTTCCAACTGGTGGAGGCTCAGATTGCAAAAAGTGTCTTTCTGCCCAACAGTACAAGGATGTCATTAAACCTCCTGCCTCCATTTGCCTCAGCAGTAAAGTTCTCCCACTTCTACAAGATTAGTTTTGAGCATAAATTCAGGACAACATAGATGTGCCCAAATCCCAGGGTGATAAATTAAAATGAATGTTCAACCAGGATTCTCAATATGTTTCTCTGGCTCAACATTTTCAGACTGGGAAGGATAAAACCATAGGCCAGTAGTAATCAGAGCTAGTTTTAAAATGCATTGTTGCTTTGATCAGGGATTACTTAAGGTTCCACCAGACCAATATTTATTTATTCTTTGAACTGGCATTCCCAGACTTTTAGAAAATTTTAGTTGTCAGAGGTACTGTATAACTCCCTGTGAAGGAGTCTGATCTAGGAAAGCCAGTCACTCGTGAAAAAAATCTACATTCATACAAAATTTATCATTAAATAAAAACCTTTGTGGTTCATTCATTTCCCTAAATAGCTTAAACCCTTGCTGGAGCAGAAATTCACTGTGCCTGCAAATCAGACATTTGCTGCAGTTGGTTGAAAATATGAATAACCATAAAGAAATTGATAATCAAAGAATTTGCTAGAGAAAAGAGAAAGTAGTTTATTGATTTTTCAGACTGTTTTTGCCGAGGAAAAGGTTTCACTTTCCCAAGTCAAACTGAAGATGGAACTATAGAGAAACTGATATGAATTCCCACTTATTCAATATCCTAAAAATCTGGGATTGCTGCAGAGGTGGGAATGGCAGACTCTTCATCAACAGCCACGAGAAAGCAAATAAATTCTGCTTGGGGTGCAAGGGCGTGAGAGAAACTCAAAGTATTAACAGGACTCTTCTAAAAGTGGGGCAGGGGGGAAAGGTTCTTTTGGGCCGCTGCCAGTCACCTCTGGGATGTTCAACTGTTGCCAAAAGTTCTGAGAACTTTTTGTTTTCTTTAAAAACAGATTCACAGATACTCCTCTTTATATTTTGGGCTGAGAAAGTGGCTTTAACACATCAGTCAGAACAGTTAAAGTCTACTCCATGAAGTTGGTTTTTGTTTGTTTGCTTTGCTTTTTAACCACTGAATGCTCAAGCAAACAAAGAAGGCTGTTTTATCACCTCTTAAAAACTCACGTGTGAGGTGTCAGTAAAATTTTCTGAGTCAACTTTGTACTGCTAAAATCATGATCACTTCCCCAGTATTCTGTGGCAATTAGGAACAGCACTCAATAGGTTTATTTTTAGTAAGAGCACCTCATTCACACGTTTTGCAGTGCTGCACGGGGATCGCTGATCTCTATGCATGACTGCAGTGATAAAATCTGGCAACACTCTTTAATAACTGTTTAAACGGTTCTAGGCGTGTACTTCGAGCAACATACAATTATTCCAGCACCTAAAAAGAGCTTTTCCACTTGCAGTATTTTCCACTACTCAGCATGTGCACCCTTGTAATCGGATTGTTAAGATTTTCCATTATTTCCTTTACTCCTTTTCAGCCACTGGACAAAGGTGTCCCTGCCCATGGCAGGGGGTTGGAAGCAGAGGATCTTCAAGGTCCCTTCCAACCCAAATGATTCTGTGGTTCTATGTAGCTCAGGAAAAATGGCTTAAATGGAATTTACAAAGGATAGAGTGAGAGATTCTTATCTTGATGCACAAATCCTCAAGGATCAGGCTGAAAATTACGTATTCCATCAACACATGTATTAATATAGAGAATAGGCACCCGAAGAACTAAAACCTAACAAAATTATGAAGATAACATCAGTATTTGGATGACACAAACAAAGACAAAATTAGATCTGACCAAGATACACTATGAAGTTGCTTTGTATTTTTTGAATTTACAACGATTTCCAGTAACAGGTTCACTGCAGCACCACTGGAGTTCTTTCTACTTCCTCTCTAAATGTCCTTGAATGCAGTGCTGCTTCTATACAGTAACATCTCTTAAGATAAAACTAATTGAATATATTGAAGTTATTGTGGATGTAGATTTTGAATCAAGCACAGCACTGTTGTTTACATAAAGGGTGGCAGGGCTTTGGGTGAAGCAGGGATAAAGGAAAGCTGTGTCAGGATGTCTCTGGGAGGAAATGAGTCCTGTTGGCCTGTGCATCCATCTTGTGCAGTGGAAGAGACCCCAAACCCCCACTCCACTCGGCTCTTGTATCCCAGGACAGAGTTTACTAATGTTTGAACATGGAAAGAATGAAACCCTAGACCAGAGAGCACCACGTGCCATTTGTCTGGAGTGGAAACTTTAGCAGAAAATAAACACAGTGTGAGGTCAAGGCATTAGCAAAAAGCCCATAATGAACTATCATCTCCAACTGAAGCTGGTGGAGAAATGAAATCACAACATTTGAGAATCAGGGAGGACAAGAGGAAGAAACTACACTGATATTTGGAAAATACATTACACCATGGAAGGACGAGAAATTACTACGTTTTTAATTAAATGGTTATTGGGAGGGGTTTGTCTTCCCCTTATCACACCACTGTGTGATACAACAGTGATACAGACCTCTACTACACCTTCAAATGCTGCCACCTTCCACAAATGCAGTACTATTCCAAGTTTAGCTTACATTAAAAATTCCTCTCATTCCTCTTCTAAGTCCCTGGGATATCAGTAGTTGTAATTACAGCACTAGAAATCAGAACTGACAGCACCATGAGAGCTCAGGATGCCAAACAGACAGGCAGCAAAACCTGTGGCACATCTACTGTCGTCTCTCAGCAGGTGACAAACTGCAAAAGCAACAAGCAATGGGTTTCCTTGTTCTATTAAATGAGTCAAAGACCTTCCTCCAACGAGCTTCTCCTGTGTCTCAGACAAGATCTTGCTAGAAATGCAAGCTGCAAATACTAATAGCACCCTAATTTTGAAACATGCAGACCTTGTGCTTACTTTAGCAGCCTGGAGATGTCTGAGGGGAGACCTCATTGCAGTTACAACTTCCTCGTGAGGGGAAGAGGAGGGACAGGCACTGATCTCTCTGGTGACAGGACCCCAGAGAATGGCCTGGAGTGTCAGAGGAGGTTTAGGATGGATATTAAAAAGAAGTTCTTCCCTCAGAGTGTGGTTGGGCACTTGAAGAGGCTCCCTAGAGAAGGATTCACAGCACCAAGGCTGACAGAGCTCAAGGAGCTTTCGGATGACACTCTCAGACATATGGTGTGACTCTTGGTCCTGTGCAGGGCTAAAGGTTGGACTCAATATTTGTGGGTCCCTTCCAACTCAGCAGATCCTGTGATTCTGTGAAATTACTGACATTAAAATAAAAGTGACATCCCTGGCACCCTGAGTTGCTCTTGAAGCCAGAACAGGGTTGTAGGCACCAAACAGACAACACTGCTGTACTTGGTCATGGAAGTTATCGATGCATTAGCTAAAATAATCCCATTTGTTCTGCTTGGAGATCTGAGAGGACTGATGCCCTCACTGCATTAGTGACCTGAGCTGTTGGGAAGGAGAAGACAGCATAGAAATGTTACTGTGCAATGTCACAGCTTGGAGTTGGGTTTTTTTGTTGGGTGTTTTTTTCCCTTTTTCTGTATTTCTTTACCTTGTATTTATTTTCAAGGCACAGGGTTAGAATGATAAAAAAAAGCATTCAACACGTAAGAAACTAATTCTGGCTTCAATCCACACTATATTTATGGATCCAATTATTTCATCCAATGACTATTTTATGTGTTAACAAACAAAAAATAACAACTCTACCCAAACCATACAACAGATAACTTGATGAGCTTGATGTTAAAATTCCTCTCAGTGCAGTGTGATTTGTATATTGGCTTATACTAAACTGGGTATGGTTAGTAGTTTTTGACATTACTCTGTATTATGCATTTTATTCAAAGGCCATCAACTGTAGATTTAAAACAGGGGGAAAAAAAATCATGTAGGGGTCTTTCAAGTAGTAAACATCTTTGTTCCCCAGAGGTATTCAGTCTTAAAATAAATAATGAAACAGGGATTTAAGATTTTAGCTGCTGGAATCAAAGCCATGTATTTCAAAAGACTCAAGGTAATGTCCGACCTTCATTTGCATCAACACTGTTCATATCCCAGGAGATAAGACTTTTATTCTTCTGAGATTGTTTTGGTTATAAAAACATTTGGTAGCTCCAAAGGTACAGTAATATCTTTACCTCAGTCATACTAGACATATATTTTCTAAATATTCCATTTTATTTCTAACAAATGGGGCTGGATTTGTAGCACAACTCAAACAATATCAAAGAAAATGAAACAATTATGACCCAGCTCATTCACAAACTCCTTCACTGTTTCTATTTGCCAGCACTTCATAAACTACTGTTATTACCAATTCCCTCAATAATTTGGCTTGCTGTCTCTAGAAGATTATCTGGGCTAGAAGAAGCCTGAGATAATAAAAATTATATGATATTACATAGCTTTACAGCTGTATTCAATGTAGATACACAAATGTTTTCTCCCAGAGATCAGTTCAGTGATCCAATAATACTTCTAGACAGTTTAAGGCTGTACAATAAACACCCTATAAAAACTACTTCAAAAAGAAATCAGATTCAACTCTCATAAAATCTGAAAAAAAAAATCTAAATTGCATTTGAAAGATGAGGGGGGTTATTAGGAAAGAAAACCACCTTTTCTTGTTTCTGAAGGCACAAGTCAGGGAATAACAAAAAGCCACTTTTCCGGCATTCCCATCCAGCAATCCCCTATTTCTGAGGCATGTGGGGCTTCCTGGGTGCTGCCTGTGTGCCAAGGTGGCATTTAGCCAGCAAACAGCCCAGGATCCAGCTCTGGCATAGCCACCTGCACATGGAAAGGGAATCAGATGGAGCACCCACATGGCACCAGCTCTGCCGTCACCTCTGCTGCTGTGCCAGCGTGGGCACAGCCACACCACATGTCTCGTCATGCTGCAGCAAACCTGCTCCAAGCTGCCTCAGAATCACAGAATATGCTGAGTTGGAAGGGACCCACAGGGATCATCCAGTCCAACTGTGTGCCAAAAGGAGAAGGAAACAGAATTTGTAATGTTTTGGGGGAAGAAACGACATGATCACAGGCTACGAATAAGACAGCCAGACAAAAGATGTATCACTGCAGAGTACAAGGAAACAGGTTTGCTGTGCCCTGGGTTAGCAAACAGCACCACAGCACAGCCTGTCAGTGGGGGACAAGCAACAGCACAGAGCAAACAACCTCATTTAGCAAAAAATACAGGTTGCTCACCTACGGCCCAAAATGCCAGGTTTAACGAGCAGAGCCACCCAACAGGTATTTGCCTTTAGCCAGCATTAAATAAAACTGGCTCTGGGGAAGAGGAGCCCATCATTCTCCCTCAGTGGTCTTAAACTCATCAGCAAGGAACAGTTTCATTATCCCAGGCCCTGTGGACAAGCTGCTCCTTTGTTTCATCTCATTTATAATCCTCCAAAAATCTTCCCATGGAACAGAAGTGCCATGCCAAAGTCCAAATACTCTTCCCACTTGCAGGCATCAGGAAAAAGCAGATATTCCTCTCAACTTCCTGTCTGTACAACTCACCATTGGTACTTTTGAGCTGTACTTCCTTAACTGTCTAATGAACACGGACTCATTCTCTCCTCTCTAATTTCTTAACATATGCAAATGTACTACAAAAATTTCCAAGGTATTTAATAAAACTGGATATCAAGTTCTCATTAGAAATCTCTGCAGCAGTTCTGGGAATCTCAGCCTCCTCTCTGTGATTTTGTTAAAAGAAAAAAATGCATGTAAGTGGTCAAGGAACCATAAAAATTTGTATTGTATGAATGCAATTTTTATTTTTATTCATGAAGAAATATTTTTAAAGACTCTATTCAGTGACAGAGGATTAAAAATGGTGTTATGCAATAACTAGTTCAACAGCTTCCCCCACCATGTGCTTTTCTCTACATGCACATTTTTTGAAGTTATTTCTAAGGCAATAACTCGATATCAAAAGTTTAATTTCAGAGTGTGACAGATGACAAATATCTTCTCCCTATTTAAGTGCTCCCCCCACAGTGCTATTCTAGTCTGTGCAGAATATAAATGACCGACTGAAGGGAAAAGAAAAAAAAAAAGCCCAAAGCATTTTTCAAGGTTTTTCATTAAAATTCACATTTAGGAGAGAATTAATATGAAGGGGAGAAGAGGGTCTCCTCCCTAAATGATGCTGATTAAAGCACATTTCTTCAGAGGCTTCAAAGGTTTGCTTAGCAATACATCACTCTCCTGTGCCCTCCCAAGGCAGAAAATGTGCACTGAGAATTTGGTAGCTACATCTATTGTAAATACATTTATGACACTGCAACAGAGGAATGCTGCCAGACTGCTCCATGTACATGGGAAGGAAAATTCCTGCAATCTTCTTCTAGTGTAAAGGACTGCACTAAGTTTAACCCCACAGTTCAGCGTGGGCTTAAATGCTGAACTTGGCCATATCTCCAAAACTCACGGTGCTGCAAGCCTTCATGCAAGAAAGATGAATCAATCTTAAACCCAAAGTGTCTGGTAAGAATGTTAACCTTTTTAGTAATGCAAAGAAATAGGTTTAAGCCCTTGCCCTACTTGCTGTTACAGCAGAATTTCACAAGGCCATCCGTGATTCTGCCTGCACGCGCCGTGCCAGCAGGGAGTTTGGATCATGCTATTATTTTTCAAGTATTAAAGAACAGGAATTTTCTTTTTTTGTGCTCCCTTCTGCTTTTTCATTACCTGGACATCACTGGGAACCAGACAGAATGATGCACACAGGAAAATAACTTCATTCAAGAGAACGAAGTTCTCTCAATCACCAGAGAAAACCACGCACGTGTTTCAAGTCAAGCCTAAGAAGCAAAAGGGCTCCTGTTCTGTTCTCATCTTGTTTTGGTGCCCAGCAGAGGTTGCATCCTGTGCTATAAAGGTCATATCCACAGGCCAGGCCTGCCAAGGGATAACTTGCAGCTTGGCAAGGAAAGAGCCATAAAACACAAATGGCCAGATTTGCCAGGCAGGCAGATCCCAACCAGGAGCATCTCACTGGGGATTCAGAGAACAAGAAGCACCCCCAGCATTTCACAAAGTGCTTTAACACACTTGCTTTTGATTTTACTCACATAAGTGGCTTGGGGATGGGTATAAGTGCCTGTCTGGTGGGACAGCACTGTGCTGTGGGCAGGTGTGAGCTCAAGTCCCAGAAAAAGCCCAGATGGGTCCCTTCCAGAGTCATTTATACCCAATAACTGAACTGAATTACTGCTGGATCCACAGGAGGCTCAGTCAGTCACCTGTACTCACCATCCCACTTGCATTCCAGACAGAAGGGAAGGTTTTCATAATAGGTTGATTCATCACACTGAGATGCCTGTCTGGACCAAAAGTTTAGGATCACTGAAGAAGTGATTAAGAGTCCCTAAGAAGTCATTTGAGCATTCCTTACGTGCATCCAAACATTCAGGCTTTGGGAGAGGATTTACACCTCCCTGTACACACAGCTGGGGTTAAACTGCTTTTCTGACAAAGTTTTACCAGCAAATTAATTTATTTTCTCTGTTAAAGTCTTCCAAAGCAGCAGAAAAGTATGGTGACAACATTTCCAGGAAAGATGATTTATGCAAAGACACTTTCCAATACTTTCTCAAACTGAGTTCAGTGGAGCTGTGATAACTGGTTTTTCCATCACTTATAGTAACCATACACAATTATTCTTCCCTACAAATTATTACTAATTACACAGGCTACAATTTGAACTATTGCAAGATATCTTGCCACTTGTAGTCCCAATCTTATAGATATTGAAAAAATAAAATAAAAAAAGGCACAAAGAAACAGGATTTACACCAAATAAATTGCTGTCCATAGACATGAAGAAACACTGAACATTCAAGACTGCTGATGTGTCAGAACTCTTCCAGAAATGAAATGAAACACACAGTTCTATCCCAATTTCATCACAGCAATCTGCAGATAATGAATTCTGCCAGCCCAAGGAGTGTTATCCTTCTATCTCCTGTTATAAATACAGTGACTGTCATACACACAGGCAGCTCCAAAACAGCTTTCAATTGTGTGCTGGCTGATTCTGACCCTCTAGTTCAAGGAGGAAAAAGAACTTCCCCTCTTTGAAGGGAACCCTCATTTCTGCCACAGCACATTCAGGCAATGATGAACATGAATTCTGTCACAGAGTTTATAAGCAGATGTAGAATTACCAGGGAAGTAAATAAATATTATAGGTAAAGCCTATGGGGCTGTCAAAGTGTCTGGCTTCAACAACAACCTCAGAGTTCCTGGATTTATTAGAATTTAAACACCTTCCTTAACATCTCTTGTTTACTGTTGTTTTCTCTCTTTCTAAAGAAAGAGCTCCTGAGTTTTCCTGATACAGGTCAGAAAACCAATGCAGATAAAAGGAAATGAGCCTGATGAATCATCCCTAGCCCCAACCACAAGAATTCTACTTAGATGTCACCATCATTCCTTTTCTTCTTTCTTTCTTTACTTTCTTTTTTCTGTCTTGATGTCATCAACAAAGAATTTTAGTCAGAGCAGGCTGAAAACTGCCTAATGGAGTTCCAAAGTAGTATAGACAGAATTATTCTAGTCTAATTCAAAATAACAATTCTTAAAAGGAACAGGATTATAATCCTAAAAGTTGATATTTGTTATTGTAGAAAGGTATGGAAAAAATTTGCAGAAGATGAGCTACATCTGAATTCTTCCTCTGGTCCTGCAGCTTTAGAGCAGCTGTTTTCTCAATAACAACAACAATATTAAACAAGGTATTTTGGAGTATGTGAATAATGACAGGACCATAATGACAATTTGCAAAAATTTCATATGTCCTCATACTAAACCATTATGTTTGGCAAGAGGAATCTGACACAGCTTCCTCTGTAAACTGGTCTATTGTCTTTCTATACAGGTATAATATTCTTTGCCTCTTTATTAATGCCTGTGACTCAAAGCAGCAATCAAGTTAAATTTCCTTTGATTAACTAACATAGAGAAATCATTGTCATGGCACATATAGAAGTAGTTCAAAAGGAAACCTTTTAATTCAAAAACAGACAACAGGACATTTTATCAATTCAAATCTAATGAGATGCCAGCGAAAAAATTCCTTGTGACAGGTAACTCCACTCCTAAACTATTCCTTTTACTTTTGAAAGAATGCTTACAAGAGCTATTGGGAGGAATATTGGTTTGCTCCCAGGATTTTAAGATGCCTCAAACTATTCTCTGCAAGATCTTCAAAAAAGAATTCACTGGAGCACACCACCAAATACATCTTTTAAAACCAAAGTGATTGTAATCTCTGGTCTATTAAAGGCAAAACAGTGGTCTTTGAGCATAGCATGAGGGAAAGAATTTCTTAGCTCTCAAGACTCCTTCTGCACAGCTTCCCCCCACACTATTGTCACAAAAAGGCACCACTGACGGCTCTTCAGGCTCCAGCAGGAAGCCACCCACACACAGATCCAGAAAAATTCTGCCTTGATAAATTCTTGGCTTCTCCCGGCCAGGCCCCGACGTGACGTCGCAGCTCTTCCTACGGCTCCTCGGCGCTGGCAGGATCCCCCTCTGGAGACTCACCAGCTCCCACAGAAAGCCCTTTGCAGCCACAGTGCTGCTGCCAGCCCACTTATCCACAGGCTCCAGGAGCAGAGATCATCCCAAACCATCCCAGCTCCTCTCCCTGCCCTCAAAGCACGTTCTGCTCTCAGGAGGTGTGTTCCACACGTGTTCCGAGAGGCCAACACCAGGCCAGCTGTGCTGCTTCCCCTCACTGGGGGGAGGTTTTATGGGGTTTTTTTGTTATATTGTAGAAGGAAAGACAAACAGGGGGCAAAACCAAGTTTATTCCTCAGGGCAGTAGCATAAAGGATGACCATGCTGGCTTAGTTTCCCAAGAATTACCTTATCTCAAGATACCTGTCCACCACCACTATTTTCACAACTATTAGAACACAGCTTAGCTTAATTTTTTTCCTTTTTTTTTTATCTCTGTAAAATTTCCAGGTTTAAAAAAAAAATTCCTTATTGTAGATTAGAAATTTTTGGTTTTGCTGACTCCATTTTGTGCAGGGGAAACAACAGTAGTTTAGAGTACATAGTAACATAAGCTATTGTTCAAGATAATTTCTAAGCACATGTATAAGTGCTTGAAGAAATACAGACATAAAATTAGACTGTTTTAAATGTTATAACCCTGTAATATATTTGTCTTCCTATTCTGATAAAGTATGCATGTTGACAAGAGAAAATGGAAGAGGGATCCAAGGGAATAAAACCACTGCCACTAGTCAAATGTATATGATTTCAGTTGTACCAGAGATTAGACATTAAATGCAAATACATGCAAAAATGTTATTCACAAAGCGTTTCAGAGGCCATGAACAACTACTTTTTGTAAAGTGTGTCATTCACAGAATAAATGAAGATATATTAAATTGTGAGATGGGTTGTAATTAATTGTAAGGGATGTGTTAAATTTCTGTGAGACTTCTGACACTCATTTGAGACCAACATCTGATCCTCAGTGCCTACAACATACACAGCTGTGGCCAAGTGCATGAGAATCTTCCAAAGGTATGCACAGGATGCTCAGAGAAGTTTCCCACATCAGTTTACCACACAATGAGAATGCTTCAAGATTACTGCAAATTCTAGTTCATCCCAAATATTTAACTTTGCACAATGAGCACCCACATGCCAAACTAATGAAGCTGGATAGGAATATAAATCAGCATTATTAGTCTTTACAACATGGAGAAACGAGACAACAAATAAAAGCTGGCAAAACATTAGAGCAATTTTTCAGTAACTGTTTGCAAAGGTAGAAATTGGGCTTGCAGCAAGTAAAATAGACTGGAACCAATAGTTGTCCCTAAAACTCAGACTAGAACCCCTACAAACACTTCTTATGTTGGTATGACCAGGAGTTACCTATTACTTATAAGTCATGACATCGTTATTATTCCAGGTTTCCCCACATGGATCCCTCCAGATAACAATTCAAGGTCTTTACCCATTGCTGTCACCATTCCTTCAGTTAATGAGCCATGAAAAAGGCTCTACTCATGGGTACTTCTGATACATGTAATGTGCAAACATAAGCAATGTTTTGTTTTGTAGTCTGGCTTAATTTACTGCTTGAACTGAAGAAGACTCCTCAGACACCTACTACGATACCAGAAAAGCCATTTCTCCATCTTCTAATAGGGCTACAAAAAAGACCCTGGATAGCTGCTTTTTCAATCAGCAAGTAGCTCCAACACCACTAACAAGCTCCAACTAAAAAGCAACGCAAAGCCTTTCTTTACTTCCACCAGAAGTCATTTGCTTTTCTCCAAGTCTGTTACAATTTACATCTGGTAACTGGGAAACCTCTCTGTTCGTGATCTTTAGCTGTGGTCAGCTTCACAAAATAAAATCTGCCCAAGAGCAGCTGGTGAATTCTGCTTTTACAGCCAGGCCAAACAGACACAAACTTCTCAGCTGAAATAGGGGTATCAGGAGGGAAAAATATCAAGGTTCAGCAGTTGGGCTGTGGGCCATGAGCTTTGCCCAAGCCCGTCAGCAGCTGAGTCAAAGGGACCACAGGAACAGCTTTTGTCTGGTTTGGTTTCTAGTTTTATAACTTTTCTCCCATTACCATCCAATTTTCTTCTTAGGAACAGGATAGACTCAACTTTAACAGCTGAGCTTAGGCAAGAGTTCGTCTTCAAAAATAAAAAGGATCTTCAAACAAAAAGGAGAGGAAAAAGTTCAAATAAACAGCTTCATAGAATCACAGGATGGTTTGGGGTGGAAGGGGCCTTGAAGATTATGTTGTTCCATCCCCTGCCATGGGCAGGAACACCTTCCACTAGATCAGGTTGCTCCAAGCCCCATCCAGCCTAGCCTGGAACACTTCCAGGGGCAGGTCAGCCACAGCTCCCCTGGACAACCTGTGCCAGGGCCTCCCCACCCTCACAGGGAAGAATTTCTTCCACATATCCAATCTAAACCTCCTCTCTGTCAGTTTAAAGCTGTTCCCCCTTGTCCTGTCACTCCAGGCCCTTGGAAATAGCCCATCTCCATCTTTCCTGTCAGTCCCCTTCAAGTACTGGAAGGCCTCAATTAGGCCACCCCAAAACCTTCTCTGTTTGCTTTTGAGGCATAACTTAACCCAATCTGAGCAGACTTTTATAATGACATTTTCTCTCAACAGTAACAGCTTACCTCCAAACAGTACCTCCTAAATTGTGTTAACTGCCAAGGACTCCAAGAAACACATTCCCCTGAGTATTCCTCATATGAATAGCACATTATATTTGCTATCTGATACATTTATAGTGGCACACTAAATACATAGTTACAAAAAAGGCTGGATTTATTTCCAACATATAAAAAGCTGTAAGGTTTTCTATCCACAGGGGACCAAGCTGGTCATGGTCCATTCAACCATCGTACCTAAAACACTCCTGGTATGGCAGTTTGATTATTCCCTACTGAGGACAGATGGCCCTTGTCTCTAGATGCATCTCCAACATGAGTTTATGGACTCAAATAGTTAACAAGGACCCAGGTATTCTGATGTGAAGACATAGTTCTTTAATAGTCCTGTTTCCACAGGCCCAAAAAAACCATATAAAATTTCCCACCAGAGTCATATATAACAAAATATTCCACATTTCAAATCAAGAATGCATTAATTTCAGGTAAAATTTCTCTACTCCTATTTCGTGTACTTATATATTTAGCTCAATAGTGGACATTTGCTGTTACTCCACTCCACTCTCACTTCTTACTCTCACTACTTGAGATGGAGCTCCCTGCTTCATTCATCACAAAATGGCCAATTATTGGATCAGCTGGAGAGAAGAAGGTGGTTGTTTTGATTTTTCAAGGAAGTCCATTTACAACTGTTTCAGAGTGACCACCTCAAATCAGTACCAAGCTTTACAGTAGCCTTGGTCTTTGTTTTTGGGGGTTTGGTTTTTTGCCTTTGTTCCCCATAAACGAACAGAATAAAAAGCTTCCAAGTGACCCAAACCCACTCCTGCCAAATGGAAAATGTATATTTTATAGTAATGTCATATAACCAGGATCCCATTGCAAAGCAATACTCTGTAGGAAGCATTTTCCCCTAGAAGTAAAAAAAGCATTCCTCCTTCTTATCTTTTTTTTAATGAGAAATGCTCCATTACAGTGCATGTATCTAATTTGTGCAATGTAATAATGTGTCCTTCTCAGAGAGCTTTTCTGTAGCATCTGAAGAAGCTTTATCTCCTTATAATATGTTGCACTTTTAACTCAGTGTAAACAAGAGATAGAAAAAGCCAACAAAGTGGGATTTTACCCCCAGTGTAACACGAGCTGGGACAGGTGACCAGGACATGGGAGGTCTCAGTTGAACCACAGCACAGCACATCTGTGGGGAGCATCTTCCTCAACACCTTGTATTTATGACAGGAACTTCTCCCCCCTTCAGAGTATAAAAATGAAGAGTCTGAATTTTCTAGATACGTAGGCTTGGGATAAGAAACTAAACAGAAATCACAGAATTGTTTAACTTGGAAAAGACCTTTAAGATCATCGAGTCCAACCACTGACCCCGCATTGCCACGTTCGCCACTAACCCATGTCCCCAGGTGCCACATCCACACATGTTTTGAACACTCCCAGGGATGGTGATTCCCTGAACACTCTGTTCCAATGTCTGACTGCCCTTTCAGTGAAAAAACTTTTCCTAATATCCAATATAAAGCACCCCTGGTGCAATTTGAGGCCATTTGCTCTTGTTCTGTCACTCGTTATTTGAGAAAAGACCAACCCCCACCAGGCTACACCCTCCTGCCAGGGAGTCACAGAGAGCAACTGGCATTTATCGTGTTAAGACATTAAAACCTGAACACTGCCTGTGAAGACAAAGCAGGTGATTGTCAGAGCAGCAAACTGTTCTCCAAGCCAGTAATTCCTAATTCTATAGGACACAGATCAATACCCTCCAGCTTTATGAACTGATTCACTCAAGTTATTGTTCCTGCAGCACCTTTACTGCACAGCAAAGGGGTTTAAATCAAAGCCACAGAACAAAGGAGAGGTGATGTGCCAGGGGGGAGGCCCAGATGAGATGCAAGCTCTCCCGTGTGCCTTGAACCCCCCCGGGAGCTGCTGCTCACAAGTGCTCAGCACCACAATGGAGCAATCAAATCTCACATCTCACTGCCACTAACAGCAGCTGTCAGACAATCCCCACATTTACTAATCTTGCCACTAGATGCAAGAACTGCACAAGAGAAATGGATTAGGTAGTGAAGGAGAAAGCAAAGAAAAGAAGAGACCACCCGAAGTCTCAGGGCAGAACTCCTTTTAGAATGCTAACATTTACATGTGTCCCTACCCTCACACACAGAGGAACACACACAAAGCCTGTGTGGTTTGCACACAGCCCAGGGAGATCCTGGGAAAAGCTGCTGCAGAGGGGAAGGGAAATGGCAAAACTAAACATTATCTTAGATAATCCAAACTGAATATTGTTAAAACCTTCTTTCAGTTTTACAATAACTTGCCTCTTTTTTTGTCGTTTTCATTTCAGTGACAGCTTGAAAATCTCACTGAGGAGTAATAAAAATTATAGTGTTTCATGAACATAAACTAATAAAAAAGCTACCATTTATTACTACAATGAAACAAGAAATGGGAAGTCTAATATATCCCATCTGTCTAAATGGTAATGAGCCCATGCAAAACTCATTGCAGGGTCAGAGCCCAATATTTCCCTTTGGATCATTCAGTGCAGACAAAGTTCACGGCAACTCTGGTTCCAATAGGAAAAATGATCTGCAGCTCCCAAGATTTTATCATGCTGATCAGATACTTCTCAGGGTTTCAAACCTTTCCAGTGCTCAATTCCATTTCACACAATCAGAATTTGGGCTGAAATGTGTTTGCACACAGTGACAATTGTTTCTCTAACCTGTTTGTTGAGCTTCTCCCAACATACATGCACTTCACTCACTATATTGTGGGAGAGTTGTGGCACTCATGGCTTGTATAGTCTTCAAAAATCAAAGTACATAGTCTTTGTAGAGCGTTTTATGTCTTTATAAAGCTTTTTTTAAACCTAAATGGACATTTAAACATTAGTCCCTAATGCTATTGAAACACTGGGCTCCTGCAAAACACACCAGTCTACCTGCACCAATGAAAACAAACATTAGAAAAGAGACCCAGGTCACAGGCAGGGAGGAGATAAAGCAGCAATGCAGCAATTTGGGATCTTTCTCAACTCTTTGTGGTGCAATAAATGAGTTAGGTCTCTAAGTCTAACCTGCATTTGTATGGGACTAACAGCCTTCAGTGAGTGAGCTGTAGTCTCAAAGCTTTTTTGAAATCTAAACAGTAATTTTTAAGTTGTAAAAGTTGATTGTCAAAACTGAATGATCAGGGCACAGTAATTTCAGATAATTTTCATACACACCTGACAGATGAAACCAGCTCACCTGAAACACTGAGACAAAAAGTAAGAAAGAAAACCCAGTAGACAATGCACAATATCTTCCATTAAAAACACCAACCAACCAAGAAAAAGAAAGATAAACACCCCTCTCCTCACTTATTCTCTTGCCCTACTCGACAATAAACTTGTTTTGAAATGACAGGCAGGTTTAAAGACCCTGAAAGCAAACAGAGCATTATTTGTTTTCCTTTGCAACCCTGCAGGACCAGCATCCAGGGCAGAGCTAAGCTTTGGCTCCCATTTCTTTGATCCTGGAAAACCGAGTTCTGCCAAAATGTTCAAACAA
The DNA here is from genome assembly GCA_013397135.1 of Pachyramphus minor. Taxonomy (NCBI): domain Eukaryota; kingdom Metazoa; phylum Chordata; class Aves; order Passeriformes; family Tyrannidae; genus Pachyramphus; species Pachyramphus minor. The sequence continues at coordinate 161,771 of VYXB01010830.1, forward strand.
CCTTGCAGGTTTAAGGCTAAACAGCAAGTGAGGCTCATACATATTCAGCAGAGCTAAAGGGCTCTTTTGCCTGATAGCCCAGAGCAGACCTTCCCAGATGCCTTCATGGCCCACACCTCTCACGATGAAACCACCCACGCTGGACTCAGATGGTAAGCACCAGCATATCAATGTGTGATCAATTAATTAATGAGTTTTTAATATGCACAGGAAAGGTTAGCTAATTCCCTTACTGAGATTAAGAGAATTTTTATCATTAGTGGCGGCTACAGGTACATCTGTGGTCCTGCAGCTCAAACATAACATTTTAAGCCCATAGGCAGAGACATCTACTAAAGCTGTTCACAGAAGGACAATTTATCTTTTCATACTCACTTCCCACTAATTCTGTTACTGACACACCAGTAATTAGTGTTTCTAAATGCCTTCCCTACTTTCTTCAATTTTAATTATACCATGTCAGCACCTAAAACTGTACAAACCATGCCCAAGACAAAAAAGATGCATTTCCTACGGAGGCTCCAGGGCTTTCAAAAGGAGGAATACAAGAGCAAGGCCCCAGCAGGCAGAAGACACCGGATTAATTTTGCAAAGCTTTGCATGGGGAGTCCCAGATAGGGATAAAAATAAACATGAAGTTTGGAAGGGCTGGAACAGAGAACTCAGGGCAAAAAGAGAACCGCACGAGATTTTTCCCGGCTCTTACTTGCCACTCTCCCAAGACTCATTTCTCCCTAAGAAATGCACAAAGAAAAGGCTTGTTTGTCACCCCAAGACAAAAACAAGGCTCCCAATCAGCTTTAAAAGCTTTGTCTGTCCTGTCCCCTCCAATTTTTCTACCACATCTGTATTACCCACCAGGGACTATTTTAATAACAACATACACCAGCACTTACAAAGGTGGTGACTTCTCTTTGCAGACCAATTTCCTGAGGAGAAACTCAGCAATAAACTATTTCTCCTTGCATCCAGCACATGCAAATGTAGCACCTTCAGCAGTCTCCTCCACTGCCAATTGAGAAGGTGAGATGTGCAGGTTTGTGTTTTCTGCAATGCTTTAAAAAATCAATGCAAAATAACCTACTTGTGAGAAGTTCCATATTAGAAGGATATAAAATAATTTCAAAGAAGGATTCTCGTGGATCAATAATGATTTCTCTTTAAAAGTAAGTTGAGGTCAGAGAACCAGAGTCATAGGGAAGATGTAATGCCATGATTCACCTTCCTCAGATATGGTAAGTTCATAAAAAGCTGCTCAATCAGACTCTCACCTGCTTCCCACCTCCAGAAAACAGTTTGACAAGCCAGAGAATTTGACAGGGCCTTGTAGAGAGACAGTTTTCCCTCTGCCTGTTAAATAAGGTTGCCTTCCAATTCCCAGTTATTAAGAATTCGTTCTTCTTCTCATGTGAGAGGGAATTACCTAATTCATCACAGTTCAGCCTTACTCTCATAACAGCACCTACAAATAGGGCATGTGCCTGTAATATCTCCACAGTAAGTTAACCCTTCTCCTTCTAACCCTCAAAGTCTCTATCCAGCCAAGAGAAAAGCCACTAGAGCTATGAAAAGAAAGAGCTGGAGGCTGGATCCAAAGGTTTAGGGACACAGGCTCCCCATGGGCATCAATCAGGATACACCAAGAAACAGCATCCACCAGGAAAACACCCAAGCATCTGGATCTGGAGTCCCTCTTCAGACCTGAGGAAGCATTTCTTTTTATAAAGATTGGTACTATCTTTCACACCTGAGGGAACTCTTCTGAGGCTTATTTATCACAGAAAATGAGAAAGGTCTCACTATTGCCTTCAGCCCCTCCTATTTCAGCTCCCACAGCTTTGTTTAGTGCCACTCTGGAAGATAAATTGTGTCCTTATTGAAGCAAGGCTGATCCAGGAAAGACAGTGCAGAGAACTCCTGCAATGATGTTTACCTGCCATCCCCCTGGATGGATGGTATAATCCAGTATTTTATAAATAAATACCATATAACCATATTTTACAAATAAAAAGCATAATTGTTTCTTCTACTTTAGTCCACTTTCTTTCATGGTTTTTTACCAAAGAGATCTCTGAAGGACATTAGCAGATCACAAAGCAATGTTTTATAGGCAAAGTAAAACTGCTTTGCCCACCAGTGACGCACATTCAGCACTTACACTGTTTATAATTTATTTCATAAAATATTCCAGAGGAAAGAGGGTAAATATTTTGGTCTCATGCCATTTAACATCATTTTAAAATTCTGATGGCACTGTCATTGCTTGGTTGTATTAGTTGTTTGCTAACTGAGGACACACAAATTACTTTATAAGTTATGGTGGGAGACACTTTTTGATGAACCTAATAAAGAAAAAAAATATTATTTTATTTTTTAAAATCACCAAAAGCACCTTCTACACCTGCCTCATTAAGAGTGTACTATACAATGACAATTTAAAAGCCAACACTCAAGTTTGCCGCCTCAGTTCTTAACAACAGACAAGGGAAATTTAAATACTTCTCAAAGCCATCAGATAATTCAGGAAATGTTTTAGACCAGCATCATTTTTGGAAGGGTTTTAGCAGCTTAGATTTTAACACAGCTTCAAACTTCTCTCTAGAACACTTAGCAATATGCAGCACCCAGCTCCTGGTTTGACCTCACCAACAGTACAAGCTCTAGAAATGCAGCTTTTTCTGGCTCAAACAAAACTGATTTTTCCAGCAGGGTCTCAACACTGACACACATGGAAGTCAAAGGCTTTTGCTGGAGGATTTGCTCCACAACACATCAAAGCAAGCCCCAGTTCTAACCTCCCTTAGCACACTGCAAATGCAACTCCAGTAACATTCAACAGACTTGAGCCCAAAAAAAGGAGAATTTCATATAAGTATTAATTATGCAAATTAAATAAGTATACACTTTCAAAAATATCTAAGGTATGGAAATGACCCAACACTATAACTTCATTAGAATTATTGTCTAATAATAGAGACATGCTTCAGGTACAGCCTGTTGGCAACATCTTCATTTTGGTCAAAATTTTCAGTGAAGTGTAAACAGAAAGGAAGGGGAAAGGAACAAGAACATTACTTTTCTTTGCCAGTTTGGCACCAAAGCTGAGATAAAAGGAGCTGTGCATTATTGACCAATACTTGTATGAGTAGCTGTGATGCAGACAGATATGGGTGTATTCCAGGCATTATCCTGGAGCACATCATTCCTGGGTTTTAAGTATCTGATTCATACATTTGACCTGTAATTCAACCCCACCAAGCTGAATCTTCTGGAGCTCTGACAGTGCTCTGGCAAAATCCTACTAATAAGAAAGGAGAAGAAAGGGAGTGGTAGAAGAGGGAGGGGAAATGATTGAAAAGTTGCACACTCAAAAAAGAGAGAAATGGGAGGTTCAAATCATGAATGTCTATAATGTTGAAAAATTAACTAAAGGCACTGGAAGAGGCTTTATTTTCCAAGGACTGGTGTTATCCAGTCTCTAACCAGACCTGGGCAGAACAAAATGTATGAGGAGAGAACATTACTGACCTCAAGAAATACATCACTGAGGAAATAAAATGTGTTTTTTCCTTAAGCCTATTTGTGGCCTTCAAAGAATTTTAAAATTCAAAACAAACCACTTTTAGTGACTCTAATTAGAAACCCTGCTTTCTAGAACACATGAATTGATTAGCCCACCCTACTGCCAACAAAAAATTTTAACAGGAACACACACAAAAAAAAAACCTGCGCAACCAGATTAAAAATTTATTTTTAATTTACCAATGGGATGACTACTTTTATTTCTCTAATTTTAAGGAATGAGTTAATTATAATATAAAAATGCAAGCATATATATAGAAACACCTGCTTGGGATGACTCCATTACTACCATCCTGTGATGGCTTTATAAGGCCATGCCACAAGTGTCACATTCTTGGCACTTCTTGACATGACAACACCTTTGGTTCAGTAGGATTGCACAAACATTTCCTTGCTGTGCTGACAAACTCTGTGCTACACTTGGTGGGAGGAAAGAGAATTCTTTCCTTCACACGCTTCTGGTGATAAAGGCCAAAAATGAAGTTTTGGCAACTCCAGCACCATCATTCCTGAACTGTAGGGCCCTGTTACTGCCAGAACCTTTTCTCTTCCAAGTTTGACAGAAGCTTCCTACCCAGGAGCAACATCCATCTCACCACATCTCACACAGCTCTAAGTAACAGAGAAGTTTGATCAGCTGCACTCCAGCCAAAATAAATTGTCAGCAGGAAGAAATACCTCGCTTGTTGGATGAAGATGTGCTGTTCTGAACATCACAGAGGCCTTACATGATCTTCTACATCAACAGGCATGATCTGTAGAACAGCTTCTCATCCATGAATAAGAAGAGAACTCGTTGCCGGAATGTATTTCACGTTTTTCAAACAGTGCCTCCCACTGAAAAAATAACAGTGCTGTTTCTCAGATGCTGATGTTTTCTCTCTCTTCCAAAAATCATGGCAAATGCAGTGAAGAAAAAAACTTTACTTAGGGGAAAAAAGAAAAAAACAGTGCCCTAAAGCACATGTGAATCCTTGTCAGTTATAAATGTCACAAGAATACCTTGGATGCCACGTTACACACCTGCAGGGAAAGTGGGAATACAGAACAACCAACTCCCTACTATTGGAGGGGAAAAATTAAAGACAGTTCCAGGTTAAATAAAACTGGAAACCTTTTGAGGAAACAGTGAACATGACAGTGAAGACACACTGTTAGAGGTATTTTTGTGGATTTCAATCTTTGGTTCAGATTTGCTTATGTGTCAGTTGGGCTTTCCAAAGGGGTTCATAAAATGGGTGACCTTGGTCATTCACATGGACCATCATGGCAATGTGTGGGAGAAAGAATGCCAGGAATAAATGGCTGGGGCAAAGAAATCTTCAGAGCGGGACAGTCCCAGCAAAGCAGTAGGGGAAAGAGAATTTGAAATCTCTCCATTCTTGTATTTTGTTAGTGCCAGGGAAAAGCATTGGCCTTATCTGTGACATGGATTGCTACATTACAGCACCCTCATAAAATAAAACTGGTGTTTCCTGTCTTCTGTAAGCCATGGAGTTGAAGATTTACTTTGGGCACTGCTGATTCCAAGTGGCCCCTCTAGACCTGGGTGACAGGTGAGATGAATGACTTCAAAAGTAGAATAAAACAGCACAGCAATGTGAGCCAAACCTCCCAGTAGCCAAAAAATCAGCTACCAAACTGCTGTCAGCATAGAGCAACAACCATAGAGCAAGGACACCCAGCAGCTGAGCTGTCCGAGAATTTTTCAATTTAGATTTTGCCACAACAACAACCCCCAGGTGGAACCCAGGGGTTGGCTTCAATTTATGCACATGGCTCTAAATGTTCAGTGATGCCCCAGTGGTACAGGCCGGCACAAAACACTGTGGAAACAAAACTGGGGGGGTTTTTTTGCTTTCATCCTTAAGGGGTTCACCAAAGACTCCTTCAGAAGAACACAACTGCATCCACCCTCCTCAGCAAGAACAACAAATGCCTGTTTGAACTTCTGCTGAAGGTTATTTTGCCATGAAAAAAAAAAAAAGCAATGGGCTTGGGTTTGTTGGGTTTGGGTTTGTTTGTTTTGGTTTTAAGTCGTTATGGTCTGCAAATAGTAAAGCAGAAAAAGAGTTCTGAAGAAAAAGGAAAGCTTTAATACACTGTTTTAAAAAGCTAATAGTATTCAACACTCCAGATTCATCTCAAGGATCCTTGAGACATAAGTAAGAGGGCAGAAGGGTTGAGGCTGGCACAGGTCAGATACACCTTGAGGTGTTATTAAATTTGAAAGAGCTGGCTCAACAAAAAGCCATTTTTCTAAACTGGTACAACTGTTCCACGGATGCAGGGTATCAGATCATATAGAAAGTATCACATACTTCAAAGGAAAGAGCCCTTAATGTTTCCACTTATTATGATAATAATTATTGCTTTTCTCATAAGACACATATCTGTGAAATTGCAAACCTGCCTCCTAAGGATAGAGATGCTCTACACCACAGAGGTAAAAGAATTTCTGAGAGGTCCTAGAGAAACTACTTCTTTTATGAGAGCTCTTCAGATTTATCATCTCTGCTATTTTTTCCTGGGTTAAAACCTCTATGTTACATCGTAGTACAGATGGGTAACACTTCAGTTTTAAAGGTGGAAATGAAAACTGAAGTGGAACTGCTTTTAAAACTGTTCTCAAACTGACTTAACTGAAGTCAGCAAGGCTTTTAAACAACAGCACCAAAAAAAAAATGAACTCAAACAAAAGCAACAAAAAGGCTGATTCACCAGGAAATGTATTTCCAAACAAGCTTTAGTGAAGTATTTTCAGGACACTGACAATAATTTTTTCTTTCATCAGACTCTCCTTTTTTCGAAATGCATGACTAGGTCTAATATTCAAGCATTTCTATGATCACTTTGAAGAAACTGATAAACTCCAATTTGCCAAAATAAAATTGAAAATAAATCTAGTAAAACATTGAAAGAAACAGTCACAAACAGAACTATAACCTCTGGAACACGTAACAATGAAGAACTGATAACAGCACAGAGTTTAGAAAACGCAGTTCAAGCCTCCTCATATCTTAGAATGCTTCACAATTTCTGTTCAAATCAGCAATAATTGCACTCAAGGCTTCACTATCTGAGTTCTACAGTCAGGCACAAGTATTTGGCACCTGCCTTGTGGCATGTCTGCACTTCTTTCCATTTGTAAAAACCTGGAAGAAACAAGGTTATACAATATTTTCATGGAAATGAAACTCTACACCTGGTAAAAAATATTACTTCACATGCTAAAAAAAAATCCTTGGAACTCCTAATGTCTAAAGTACTGAAGAGTTTAAAAATCTTCATATAAAAAAATTTCATAAAACCTCCCAGCTTCTTGCTTTACTCAAAGCAGGTCACAATCACCCCTGCCTGTCTTTTTCTTAAAAAGTGTCCAAACAGAAGTCATTAAATAAGCACCTTCCAGCTGGGACTTCTCCAGTGACAGCATCAAATATTCAGGGCAGTGAAGTTCACTCTGCTACACAGAACACAGTGCAAAATAAAGATAAAACAGCAGAAGGCTCTGGACACATCCTGAGCAGGTGAGTGTTTGGAAAGCTCACCAAGAAATTCCAGAAACATGTCACTCCAGGATGAAAGAGTGTCTCTGCACAAATACAAATGGCTTTACTTTCTCTGAACCAAGTTTATATATGGCAAAAAGGTCACTTGCAAGGGACATGACTATAGTCCACAGGATTCTACAAAACTACAGCTTTAGAAACTATTCACAGAGTCAAAGCACTTGCAAAGTAATTAATTTAGAATAACTGGGATTAAGGCTACTTTTATGCACTTCAGTCACACAGTTGGCAAATATTAAGGTGGAATTCTTGTGATTCAGTGCCAAGAATGGAGTTGTCACATATTCACTGCCCCAGGCACCCCACTGCACTCTGTGTCACTCTAAGTGGCCTCACAGGTGGTGTCACTCCTGCTCCAGCCATTCCCCACCCAAACCAAAGCCGTGCATGTGACTGAATAACACATTACTTTAACTTCTTTTCTCTTCTTAAAACTCAGCTAAATCAGCTCTGAGAGCAAGAGAGTTGTCACTCCCTCCCTCATCTATGACAGCATTTGCAAAAGTGGGAACAGAATATTTATTTAGCAAGAAATTCCGGAAAACAGAAGGCAGATATTGCAAAACTTCCCACAGGAGAGGAAGTCAAAATAATTTTGGAAAAATATGACAACCAAGGCTTGATTTCTAAGAGTCAGCAGTGGCTTCTGGGCACACCTGGCTTTCTGCAAGCACCGAGCCAGGCAGAAAGAGGAGGAGGGGAGGACTTGGGATTTGTGAGGACCTGTTGGGAAACAGGGAGCCCTGGCCTGACACCTTCAAAGGAAGGACCACAGCCCTCCTGGGGCTGGAGATCACAGCAATGTCCTGGAGGCTCTGCCTGAAACTGCCAAGCCAAGCCAAGCCAGCAGGAAACCAGCCCTTTCCAAAGCTCTGTTTCATTAGGATTTCAAAAGGACACATTTCCACAAACACTCGGGGTTACAATGAATTTCAATCTTTCAGCCAAAACCAGTTTTGTCACAAGTCTCCACCAAAATTAAAAGCCATAAAAAGAATGGATTTGTTATGCAGTTCTGGCCAGCTGGATCGTTCCTCTGCAGTTATTGCAGAATTCTTACGTGACAACAGAATTTTTCATGCTGATGCTCGCTGATCATGTGCTCTGCACTTTCTGTATCCAACCTGGACCTGCCAGATGTGCTGAACCCTCACAGCTACAACTACAAGGTACTGGCTGCTGGAGTCCAGAACAGGAAAACTTCTGTTAATACATAAAAACTTTCCAAAGGGCTGACAGTACTGGAAGTTAACGCTCTTGACAAGGTGACACTATTCTGACTCATAAAAACAGTAGATTCTCTTTCTTAGCTATCTCATGATTAAAAGATTAAGAGTAATGTGCTATCACTGACCTACTGACATCTCAGCACAGAAGCCCTGATTCCCTCACTTTGATGTTGCACAACACCCACACAACTGAGCCACGTCAAAGGACGTAATTTCCAAACCTACAAATTACAAGTTCAGATTCACCCCCAACCCCAGATCCCACCAGAGAGAGTTTCACTTCAAGTTCCAATAATTATCCCTTGCTGCTGCAAGAAACTGAGCAATTTCAGAAATAAAATAATAACTAACACTAATTAACATTGCAGATAACATGTTTGCAGGAGGAATCAATGTAGGAATTGCTGTCACTGGTCACCCACTGACTTGCAACCATGGAAAGAGCTCAACTGCTCACTCGCTCTCCAAAGAGAAGTTATTTGCCAAGCTCAGGGTAGCAGCATGTTTCTATATTATATATTTTGTATAAATCAAACTTCACACAATGACCTCCAAACAGAGGATAAAAGTGTTCTCACTGCCTCTCCCCAGCCTCCCCTAATGTATCACCCAACCAGGAGCACAGGCAAACACGGAGTAATTATTTAAAGGAAAATTTAATCCATCCTATCCCAAACTATTTACTTCAATCTCTAACAGCTTTTCCATTAGGGAAAAGATATCAAGTGGAATATAAACCATTATGACACATAAGAGTTTGGTGGAAGAAGGATTTTGAAAGATTAGTCTTGATTCTTGTGAGCGTGAAGTATCAGTGTAATTAGTTGGTATCAGTGTAATTGGTGTCAGTGAGACCCCAGCTGGGGTCCTCCATCCAGCTCTGGGGCTCCCAACAAAACAAAGGCATGGACCTGTGGGAGTGGGTCCACAGCAGGTCCACAAGGATGCTCTGAGGGCTGGAGCAGCTCCCCTATGGAGCCAGGCTGGGAGAAATGGGGATGTTCAGCCTGGAGAAGAGAAGGCTCCAGGGAGACCTGAGAGCCCCTTCCAGGGCCTAAAGGGGCTCCAGGAGAGCTGGGGAGGGACTTGGGAGAGGAGCCCAGAAGGACAGGACAAGGGGAAATGACTTCCCACTGCCAGAGGGCAGGGTTAGATGGGATATTGGGAAAGAATTCATTATTGTGAGGGTGGGGAGGCCCTGGCACAGGTTGCCCAGGGAAGCTTTGGCTGTTCCACCCCTGGAAGTGTCCAAGGCCAGGTTGGATGAGGCTTGGAGCAACCTGGGCTAGTGAAAGGTGTCCCTGCCTGTGGCAGGGGAGCTGGAACAACATAAACTTCAAGGTCCCTTCCAACCCAAACTGTTCTACACTTTTTAACTTCAACTGGAAGTTCCTGTTGATACACAGGAAAACTGTAACACATTTGTAAACAAAGATGCTCAGTCTCTCTGTGGGGATTAAATGGATCTCCCACATGAAGCAAATATAAAGCATGAATTAGACTGGCAGTTATACTTTATCTTATACCACGTGTGCCATCCCTGAAACTCCATTGATTTAAAGGTTATAGTAACCCTTCCTTTCAGGAAAATCTTTACATATAGAAAATTTAACAGAGATTTTTCAGACCCTCAGTCTAATTTCCCACTAATTTACATACAGTTATGAGAATGGAATAAGAGACAAACTTACATATAACAGTAATAATCTGAAATGCAATAATGTCATGTCTAGGTCCCAAATCTGACTAGGGACACTGAATGAAGTATTTGATTCCTCCCTTCAAACATGACAGTGTATTTTGATGTGATTGCAATTCTTTTGAAATGGCCAAGACCATTGTGCTAAAGAGTTTAAGAACCTGCTGCAAAACATGCTTTAGATTCTACTCACAAACCAGAGGTTTCTCCCTCATACTCCACCACACCAGGTTTGCAACAAAGAGGTTCTATCCTTGAAAGACCTCTCAGATTTCCTTATTCCAAAACTAAGGTGGCCTGCAATACCAAGGGAAAGCTTTATAAAAAAAAAAAAGGAAATTTCTCTCCAAAAAGTGTATTTACTGCAACGCTGAGAAATCAATTGTTCATGGGCAGAAACCCACATTTTCTGTAACAAAACAGCCTTTAGAGAACGTTTTGGCATTTGAGCAACAGCTGCAAGCGGTGAAGATGTGATGGTTTCAGTTCAAACTGCAATATCTGAGGGGGGACACTGAGAAATGTGATACAGATTCTATTTTAAGTGCTTGTTCCCCAGCAATTTGGGCTCCCTTCCTCCTCCCTGGCCCTGCTTTCCCAAAGCCTAACAGTGCCCAGCACTGCCATAAGGAAGAAATGAAGAAGGGTGGTGGTACTCAAACAATTAGAATGTTTTTTCCATGGAAGGAATAACAATAGAACTATTTTTAGTTTTATTCATTTAATAAAACTTAGGCAATTAACAGAAATAAACAAAACCAACCACCTTAAATAACTTTTTAGATGAGTTAGGAACAACCACTCCTCCTCTGCTCGCTTCATCCCAATTGTAAAAGTACAGATTCTGTCTCAGGAAAGGAATACTGTTTGGAATATTTCCTTTCACCAACTCAGAATTTTAAACAATAATCATTTTATTGAACCAATTTTTTTCTTCAGTTGATGGAAAATAAAACCAGCTTATGGGTTTTATGAGAAATAGGCCAGTGGCACTCAAAGTCAGATAATGTGCTGCTCATGTTGACTGTCTACCCTGCTCCACAAGATCTCCCAATTTCTCAAGTGATTGCATGACTCATTTTCTCTTTGGAGACAGGAATGATTCCCCTTCTCCTCAGAGCTATTGAGACAACATGTCATAATATTATGGTAGTACCATCATAAATACTAAGTACCAGGAAATACAACAGAGTGATAACACTCACTTCCACTCCCCTATCTCCCAAAACATCCAGCTCGGAGGTGAGGAATTCCCTAAGGAATTAGTTTCAGTTTTCTGCAGAGCTCTAGTGTAGGAAATGTTATCTAAATTATTGAAATACTTAGTCCAGCTTCCTGGAAAAAAAGCAGGGCTGGAGACGTAATGATATCCAGTGTGGGCCAGGCCTCACCTCAATGAAATCCAGGCCTTCTAATAAATCAGAGTGCAACTACAATTCTCTTGCATTAAATGCAATAATTAGACCCTCATAAAACATATTCTACTCCTTTTTACATTGACAGGAATCATGACCATTTGAGTGCCTGCTGCCCTTATATTTTAGAACCCATACAAAAAGTAAGTGTTCTCCACATCCCTACAGACCTACTGAATAACTATTACTTTAGAAGGCTTTTAATTTGTCTAGAAGCTTGCCCTGATGAGAAAAAGGTTGGTCATAAAGAGGCCTTTTGCCTAAATGAAGCAGCCATTGGAAGAAGCTGATCTGCATTCCAATTTTATGTACGAGGACCACTGGCACAAACTGCCCCAAATACTTCTAGAATCCAATGGTGCTGAAAATAGTTGTGTCACTTCATACATTTTTCACATTTCAGGTTAATTCTTAAGCCTCTTCCAAAGCAATAGTTTCATATTATGCAATAATCTCTTTTTGAGACTTTTAAGGTTTCTATCTACAATACAGAAAAAGAGAAAAAAGCTCATTTCTCGGATCATCTTTTTAATGCCTTTGGCTTCACACACTTCAAATACTCCAAGTACAGCGTGGAAGAAATCTCTCTGAATGTGCAGCCTTGCCATGGTCAGGAATGTACAGGATTAAGACAAGCAGTGCTAAATCATGCTTGCCAATATGTTTCCAGGGGATACAGCTCTGAACAAACTTGACTCAACCTTCAGCAGTTCTGTTGTAAAACAAGGCACTCCAAAGACAAAGGACAAGCTGTAAAAGCAGCTGAGACAGTCACCTCTAAACACAGCAACTCAGCATTCCTTGCTGACCTTCTTAAAAAGTGTCTTATAAATCCTTTTACCTCCAGATGCCAAAAATCTTTAAACTCAACACCTAAGGGTAGGTGCTGTCAAGGAAGAAATACCAACAGCTTTATGAAGTGCAGTGCTGAAAGGGAATTCTCTGGATATCTTCTAAAGCTTCAGAACAGCGAACAACCTTATTTTACTGCTTGGAAATCCAAGGTACTACACCTGAATTTCAATATATTATAATCACCAACTCCAGAAGAAGATTATAAACAATTAGAAATCCTAAAGTCTGCTTCAACTAACGGGTGTTTGTTTGGCTTAAGACAGAAAGGCAGCAGTTCACCACATGCAAAGCAAAACCTGCAGGGAGAGAAAGTCTCTTTTGTGAGAAGAAATTATACACTTTGGAATATGGAAGAGCACCAGTGTACAATATTTTTTCTTTTCAGCTACCGATGAGACATTCAATTATAATATCAATGGGGGGTTTTCTCCCCTCAAAAGCAAAAACAATCAATGCTTTTCCAACCAGATCAAAACAAGGTTCGTGATACATCCTATTTTAGTGTTCAAATTCACCAATGGTGGAGGGGACAAATATAACTTCTGAAAATAATGACTGAAGTGGTCAATTTGACACTAATTCTGTGAACTACAATAAGACCACACCCACTGAAAAGGGTTAATAAAAGTTCTAAAGTGCTAGCATATAAATATTAAGCCATCCCTTCCTTTTTTTATTCAGCATTATGAGTACCAAACACACAAAATATGAACTGTACACAATAAACAGCAGTTTCTTACATCCCTGCTTTTCCAAAGGACAGGGATGAAACTGTTTTGGATAATAAGCTAAGCTTTCACAGTTAAATCTAAGATTTGGGGGAGAAGCATTAGCTACTGTATAAAACTGGAGAAAGCTAAAAACAAAAACCAGCATATGCCAATTAATCTTGCAGCATGACGACATAGCACTAAAATCAGACCACTAAGATACAAGTGTAGGCAGAGAAATAATTTGTCTTCTGTTCAGAGGCTTTTTTTTTTCTTTGGGGGAAGGAGAAAGGAAAAAAAAAAAAAAAGAGATGCAAGAGCCCAAATAGAAATGAAAAAATCTTCCCATGCCCTTTTTCATCCAAGGTTGGAAGTATCCCACAATCTTCAAAATAAGCAGAATCTGCTAGTATGAGCTAAATTTAGTTGCATATATTTTTCACAACATATGCAAGTACCACTTCCCCTCTTCCTCCTGAGGGCACACACTTCACTGAGCCATTCTGCACTCATTAATCCATGTTCTCTGTAAACTTCTGAGGAATATTCTATCATACAGAGAGAATCCAGCTATGATTAAGTCTTGAAAGAACACTGTCAAAACAAGAAAGCAAACTTTCTACTCACTGCCCCCTCCCTGTAACTTCCCCTCTATGCTGAAAAATCAGACAAAATGTGCCTGTTTTTGTAGCTGAGAAAAAACACAAGCACACAAATGAAATCCTGTCTTTGGAAAATGGTTTCTGCCACAATTCTGCTTCTCATTTGGGACGACCAGTTCCCTACGCCATCACTGAATAGAGGGAACTAATATTTACTACTGATACTCATTTACATCCTTCCAAGGATACCAACAACACAGTTATCTGTTCTACCCTACACCCTCTTTTCCAGGATGCCATTAGTCATATTTTTAAAAACATGAAAAATTCCATCCACAAAGTATCTCAGCTGCACTAATTAACATTAGTTATTACTAGAATTACTACAACTCTTTCCCTCTTTGACTTCTACACACCCTCACCTTTTTGAAAGACATGTGATTTCCTATTCCCAGCCCCTGTGTGAATGAAACTAAGCAAAGTTTCACCCTCTAGAAACCCTTCAGTGACTGTGTCTCACTGCAGCAGCTATTACCTTCCAGTGGAAATGCTGACACAACTACAGCCAGCCAAGAACAATCCCTCCAGAAAACCCTCTTCAGTGGGTAGTGGGGGTTGAACCCAGCTAAAGCATAGCACCAGAATGATTAAGAAATTAATTTAAACCATAAGTGTCTTTAAGAACTACTCAAAAAAGCAATAAATTCATATTAATAGTCCCGCTACTATCACTGAACAAACAGCTCTATTATCTTTACACAACTATGTTTTTTCAAGATAATAATGAAAAGAGAAACAAATCAAAAGGAGCAGCAGTTATTCCTAACATTGTCAAGTCCTGCTGGTTGGATTTAAGGAATTCTATAGTAAATGCAGAATAGAAAGTATATTTAATCAAGAATAATTTTAAGCAATATTAAATATATTAGTCTTAAGTAGCATCATGCATGAAAATAACATTTGGGAAGATGAGACCATAATCCTTACTGGTGTTTCAAGAAGTCACTTGTAATGAAAATATTTCTGCTTTAAAGAGAATAAAAACATGCAAATACTAAGCAATGCAAACATATACAGCAATGAAAGCCTTCAACATTCCCTCCTGCTGCAGAGCAGCAGCTCAAACAGCAAGAAAACCCCTCTTGATCCAATACTTCTACCCCACACCTGGAAATCTGTGTCCAGAAGAGACCACCACTATTAGTACTATATGAAAGGACAAGATTTAATGCTATATAGCAGAGGTAGAACTGTTTTCCTACTGCTTTTCCAAGCTAGAAGTGCTTTTGTTTTCTTTTTAAACCCAATACAAATAGCAAAATAATTCTGCTATGCCTCATACCCAGGTACAATACTACATATCACAGCTGATCACATCAAGATTGGCATAAATCTCTGCACATCCCTTTAGGTCAGCCTGTGAGGGGCCTTCCTTGGCTGTTCTGCCTCAACTCCCAGGTCTAGAGACCAGAAAAAGTAAAATTGAGCATGAGGGCACATTCTACTTTCCAGACTCAGCTCAACCTCTCAGCCTGTCAAGCAAAGCCAATGTACCTCACATTTGATCCACAAACCCTTCCCCCTCCCAGAGGGGAAGGGGGGAAGTCTTTCACACATTGACCATAAATGAAAATATTTTATTAATGACTTCTGAAAGTTCCCAGTCAGACCAGGTTTCTCTTACTTCACAAAAATGCCCTGTAGAATTACAGAGTTATTTGAGTTGGGACAGACTGTGTTTACATCCCCCTCCACCAAGTCCTGAAGCACCAAGATGAGAAATGGTGTTAACATGCAAAATATACCAGGACAGAATGGGAAAACCAGATAATGCAGAAGCAGCAATGATTCCCTCTGCTACATCTGCTGCTCATAAAATAATTTAATGAGAATAATATTAACAATGTCTTGATACAAATTTCTAATTGAGCTCTGTACAAATTCAGCGTTCAGATTTATTCTCCAAATGTACAGTTTGTGGAAAACCCCCATGATCAAACACTGTCCCTGAGCCTCTCAGAGATACAAACCCTCCCTAGTTACCTACACGTGATCAGCAGGTCCATTCCTACCAGGAATGCTAAAACTCACAGACCTGAGCCAGCAGGATCCTCAAAGAACAGCTGGAAAGTAAAAACACATTTCCACCCAAAATACAACAAATTGGACTACCAGACCTTTGTCTTTTTTGTTCTACAGTGAAATAGTGGAAGTAGAAGCAATCTTTTGAGGCCAATATCGACTTCTTTGCCAAAGTGATTTGGGGAATTGTGCTGTGGAAAAGAGGAATCAATCCAAATATAGAGAATTTAAGAATAGCCATAAACATTTTGCTATGAATAAAAGAAAAATAATGAATTTATGCACATGTGTATATATAAATATAAAATATTTAGACCATCTGTACACATGTACCCATAAACACATTATACCACTAACCAAAGCTTCAGTAAAGAAAGTAAAAGCTTTGTCGCAGAACAAACACGTTGAAAAATAAAAATGCAATAGCCATTCATCTGCATATTTTATGAAACCTTTATCAAATATCTTTTAGCTTCCTATTCTACCTGGGGAAATCACACACAAGTTGCTTCTCTGCTGACTGAAAGAAAACTCAATACAGCACGAAGACAACTATTGCAATTGCTTTCAGAGAACTACCAGGGAGAAAACTGAAGTTATTCATTATTCCAAAGAAAAGATCAGAAAACTTTCAGCAGAAATACCCACAACATCTACTTCTGCTATTATTTATTTTCATTAAAACAGGCAGGTTTTGATATTATCTGATTTGCAGACCAGTTAGGACAGGTTCAAATGGCAAATGTTACAGGACAGCAATTCTGAATACAGAACATTAATTTGGAATAATGCTGATCCAGCCCTATGTTATGTTTTTTTAACACATGCTGTTCCTAATAAATATTATGGTAAGAAATAGTAACATTGTTAACTAAGTGTAAATACAACCCACACACACTTGAGAAAGATTGACAGAATAGATAATTTTTACTGTTCTTAAAGTGACATTCCAGGGAGCTGAAAACCAAAGGAACCATAAAATTCAAATCCCCTTTAGCTGAGCATCAGATTATTAATCTTTTTTCACAGAAAGGAATGAAAGGTCATGTAAAGCAAAGACACCCTGCCCAAGTCTGACTTGTTTCAGAAGTACCTTATAAAAGCTTCCTTCTTCCCTCAGAAGAACACAGATGGCAAAGACCAGTGGGTTTTATTTATATAAAATTATAATTATAGATACCAACTTAAAACCAGCTGTAAATTCACTTACTGTATACATGATTTGAGACTTTATTAATTATTTTTATTTCCCTCCTTCATCAAGATTCTTGGCAATTTGTTTCTGGCAACATTTTTAGGAAGAATATGACCTGTATGGTGAACCTAACACAACACCTGAGTTAGCCTGAAAGATCCCATGCACAACTTTTATTATTACTGAGCAAGACACATTCTGTCAGAGTCCAAAGTTATAGCCATACTCTGAAGGTTATTCTGAGCTCCCTCCTTTGGAAAACACTGGAAATTTCAACCGGAGGAGAAAAAAAAAAACCAAACCAGACTGTAAATATAAAATGTTTCAGGATTGCTGCTTCAGAGAATTCCAAAGGACAAGAGGATGTCACAGGCAGAAATGCATTTTTTATATGTATTTTTAACTATTGAAAAGGAAAGGTAGCACAGTTTACTTGGGTAGGTTGAGCTCTCAACTCTTAACATTAAACCATCTAAAAAACTTAAATGGAGCTGAAATTGAGTCCTTCACGTTTCAAGCACCAGTCTGATCTCACTCCTGAATATTCTCCCCGGGTTAAGGTCAAGCAAACAACTTGAGAAACCATTGTCTGCAGGATCTGTACAGGAATCTTGTGCTTGGGAACTATTTCAGGTTTTACAAAAGCATCGGGAGCAAAAGGCCAACAGGCAGCTCTCACACTGCTGCTCCTTCTTACGAGTTGTCAGCAATGCAAAGATATTGACAGTATTACAGTGAGTCTGGCATATCTGTCCATCCTGTTGACATTAAGGATACATTTCCCAAGATTTAAGATATTTTTTAACATTTCTAAGTATGGCTTTAATATAACTTGCCCAGCACAAAATAAGAATTTGCTTTTTGTTACCATTTTGCCAATCATTGCCGTTGTCAACCACTCCAACAGAAACCTCTAAGAATAATTCAAAATATCCGTGATACATTTGCTTTATCATTCTTCCTTTGCCTCTTTTTCTCCCTAAGTTCCTTTGCTTTGGATTCAGCACACGAGCAGGATTATACTTAATTTAACCAAATCTCTGAAAATAAATTTTTCACTGTCTCCCAATGCAAAACATGCAAAGGCAAAAGTCCAAGTCACAGTCACATGAGAGATTTTAAATGTGAAAGTAGTAAACATAAGGGTAACTTGAAATAAATAGTTTCCTTTGGGTCGTTAAGCTGTCTAATTAATTTTTGTTTGACATTATTAGTATATTGCAGCAAGCAGCGACTCAAGCAGCTGCTTAAACACAGATCATACAAATATATGAGCAGGGGCTAATGGAAAGAATGGCATATTTATTTAGATTAAACATTCCTGAATGAATTAAATAAAAAAATGCTCAGATCACAAGGAAAAAAAAAAGTCACAATGTGGCTTTCTGAAATAAGCTGCAGGAAAAAAAAACTTGCTTTGCTGGTTCACATGAGTGAGAGCATCAAGTGAAATGTGGTGAGTCCAGCAAAGATTGTGAAGTTGTTATAAGCTGTTAAACAGACATCATTTGAAAAGACTTAGTTTAACAATAATTCCTCAGCTTTCCTTTTTTTTTTTTTTTTTTTGAGTATATAACCTGTTTTATTACTCACACTAATTTTCATATCCAAAAGGCATTGCAGTTTGCTTTGATGCTTTGTAATGCCTCTTCACTCTGGTAAGTGGTACATAATTATATTCCTCCCCTTGCCCCAGCAGAGATCATAAATTCATCATCTTCTGACAGCTTCAAACAATTAGACTTCAAAAATATGCAGGTGAACCATATAGGTTAAAAGTGAAGTTGTTAAGCTTTTAGATGACAGAAGGGGTCTGGGGGTTATTTAGTGCTTAAATCCCGAGTTCTGAAGATCTGAGTAAAGTGGCAGAGCCACCTTTGGTCGACCCAATATCTGGAAACAATCCCTTTAAATCTAAGACAATATCAGCCCTCAATCCTCTGACCTTTTAATGCAGCAGCAGAGACTCAGCAGCATGAAGGGACTCAACAAAAAAACCTTCATGTGGAGGTGCTGGCTCATTATGTTGGTTCATTTGGAGTTTCAAAAATAAACCAATAAAATTATTGGATGCAACAGCACTGCACAAAGCTGCAAAGAACATTCTAGATACCAAAGGGTAAAATTTAGAGTGTGCCTGGGGTTCTGCCGTTATGCCCATGCAGAGATATCACAAAAAGGAACACGATGCCCATATTTGCATAGACCAGTCTCTGCATGGTGGAAAAAGAGCTGCTGCCCTTCCTTAGGGAATATTCCCTTCCTTTTCATTCAAACCCCTCCACTAAGGCAGTGGTGTGAGAAATGTCCCGTTATTTAGTTTAGAAAGACTCAATTACCTGTGAAACAAGGGAATTGTAATGACAAGGAAAGTTTTATTTGCGGCACACACTGGGTCCACCTCCACCAATCCCCAGGGGTAGGAAAAGACCCTCTGTCGTTTAAATTTCACACATTTGCAATTGTACAAAATCCCACCCTTTCAGGTCAGTTTAATGTGTTCATTTTTGCCTTAAAAGGTTGTTTCTCTGAAAAGGGGTGGGGGGGTGTTCCCCTCCTCCTGATTGGCTGCAAGGCAACCCCTGTCAAAATGATGGATCCTCCTTTGTTCTCAGCACATGAGGAGAGGCCCCTGTGCTCAAAAATGGTCAAAAAAGTTGTCATTTTTAGGGGCCCTTTTTCCAGCTTTGCATTTGCCTAAAATTTCATATCCCAGCCTCAAGGAGCCCTGGCACCAGGCCCAAGCAGGACTGGGTACCCCACAACTTCGGAATATGTCTATAAGTTTCCTGACATAATTTGCTTGTAATAAAAACCCTATTTTTATTTCTTATAGT
The DNA here is from genome assembly GCA_013397135.1 of Pachyramphus minor. Taxonomy (NCBI): domain Eukaryota; kingdom Metazoa; phylum Chordata; class Aves; order Passeriformes; family Tyrannidae; genus Pachyramphus; species Pachyramphus minor. Next base: position 181,549 of record VYXB01010830.1, read on the forward strand.
GGGAGCCAAAGAGGTCACACAGGAAGTGCAAGGGGAGATTTGCTCACCTGGAAAAGCCACAGGCTGGAAGGACCTTGCCCTTCCCCACAGCTTGGGCAGAATATGGATTGGAGCAGCCACGGAGTGTGTGCCTGAGGCTGTGCCCCAGTCCCAGTTCCAGTCCTCACTCAACCCCCACACACCTCCCACTCTGCTGCTTCAAGCTCCAAATGCAGCTCAACCCTCACCCCCCCTCAACCCCCACTACCCCATTTAAATCCTCCTAGCAAACTTAACTCTTGATGACTTTTCCTGCTCTGCTTCTTGGATCACCATCCTCCTGTGAGAATCCTTGTATTTAAGGAATCATGTTGCCAGCTGATAGTTTACTCTTCCAATTCTTTCAGGGTTTACTTCCCCACACATTTTATTTTTCCTTTATCCACTTGCTTTCCCTTCTCTTCCACTTTTTTTTAAAGATCCCAAATTAGAAGCTAAGTGAGCCTTCCTGAGCTCTGAGGGTGGATATGACAAAGGGTAACTCCAAACATCCCAGGTTAAAAATTTTTAAAGACAGAACGCTGTCATCTTCATAGTTCACTTTAATCCTGCACTCTACCCCAACCCTAATCCTTCTCCACCTGCTAACCAACTCATCTCTGATTTTAGGTGTTTACCTGCAACAGTAATTAAAACATTTCCTTTTTTTATTTGTTCAATGTTTTTATTTATTTCCCCTATTTGTAAACATCAATTTTAATTCTGGCACCGCCGTGCAAAAAGCCTGTATCCCTGTATCCAGGGAGCATTACAAGTTGTACTTTTTTTTTTTTCCATTCTAGTGTCAATTTGTTAATTAAAAAAAAATTACCAAGAAGAATCAGACCCAGAAGATATTCTTGAGTGACCTATTCCAATTACATAGTGGATAACTGAGAACTCTGAATATTCTTCTACACTGGCTGTTCCCCTGAACACATGTAATTTTTTTGCATTAATTCCCCTTATATCAGATTTTTCTTCTGAAAATGTCAAAACAGACCATGTCAAAGGCCCTGCTGAAGCCACATTTGTGTGCTTCCCCTCTTCTGGTATTGTATTCCAGCCAGTCTTTCAAAGCCAGAAAGGAGGTGGGTTCTCAGTAAAACCTGACAACTCTTTATTGAAACTGTCCTCTCTGGACTGGCAAACTCATTTTTTAAAAATTCATTCTGACATCTTTCCAAATACCCAGTTAAGCCCTCGTTACCCTCCTACAAAGCACAGCAATATTGCTTCCCACCCACCCACACCCTCCAGCACTCTGGGAATTCTTCCTCCTGACAAATTCTCTGTGTCAAATGGCAGCAAATCACATACTTCAAACAACTCCTTAAATAGCAAACAGTGTATTTTCATTGGACCTAACCAAGCTGAATATACCTAAATCACCTAAATGTTTTCTAGTTCTTATCTTCAGGCTTGCAGTACTACTGTGAAATTGCATAAAGCATCTGATTCTGGATAATCTCTTCTGGATAGGCAAAGGAAAAAAGATATTACATGTTTCAGCTTTCTCCAGATCATCTGTTCTTTTCTCTCACTCACCAGAAGAAAAGAGACACCTCCTTCTTCATGTGCCTAAAGATAGCAACCATTCTGGTTTGACCAGACAGTGGCCACGGAAAAAAAGTCCCAATTACCATCTCCAGCCTTTTTAATTGGAGAACAGTTTTCTCAAGTTAATTAACAGCTTGTAGAGAACCAAAACTGTTGAGCCTAATTTTGAAGCAAATCACTATAACTCAGAACAACACACTGTCAGTTAAGTGCCTCTAATATGTTAATTTTGCCTTTTGGCAAACAGTGTGTGCAGCTATTTACACTACAGGACTGTATGAAATTTCTTCCTTCCACAGGCTGATACACACATAGGGTTTCTTTTGATATCTGGGATTTCTTTGGTTGAAGATCTTGCAGCAATTCCCCATTAGGTTCTAAGGCAAAAGGTCCCCAGCTATGCACGTGAAAAACACAGGCTTACTCAGGTATTTCTAAAACTATCTTGAATTTATAAAAGCAAGACAGAAATTTCGTGATTAATACAAGTTATCCATGGCCAACAGCAAGAGAGAATTTATTTTTCCTTGCCTACTTAGAAGTGGAAAATACAAGGGGCTAAATTATTGAAATTAATAAAGTTAGCACTGTCAAAGTTCAGGAAGGTCTGTAATTATTTAGAGTGATGGGTCAGAACAATCCAAAGTCCTCACCTGCCCATATCACTGCTCTATTGAAAAAAACCTAACCAAATCAACCAAAACCACAGAAAACTTACAATAATGCAGATGGTATTTACAGACCTTTTACCAGCACAGACCTTACATTTTGCTCAGATAAACTGCCCAATAGACAGAAATTCCAAGCAAAAGCACCAGTGCACCACAATGAATTCATTTACAGAAGTATCTATAAGTGGATCTGTCAGGAAGGTACAGATCCACCATCTAAACTTTCCCAGCAGTGGGACAGAGCTATTTAAGCAATGTTTGGCACTTCAAACAACTTCTTATCAGAGAAAAAAATCAGACGTGTCTGTTTGCTGCCTGCATTTTGCACACACACATCTGACTTCTGAATTTACAGCCTCCAGCCCTCTTGTACTTTAGTTAGAAATCACTTGCTAAATACTACGGATTTTTTTTGGATTATGATAACTTCAGGTTCTCTCTCTCAGATCCTCCCCAGTGCAAGAAAGGCCGGAGTCTCACTCCCAGGAACAAAAAACAAAAAAAAAACCAACACAGATCTATTGCTATTCATGAAGCTGGAATTGCTTCTGTATTCACAAAAACCAGGCAATTCAGACCATTATTTTTAAATTATCAGGTAATCTTCAGGCAAACAGTTCTATCACTAGTGTTATAATGTCATCTACTCAATTCAGATTATATACAAACCACCAATTGCAGACATCAATCTCCACTAAGAAATTCATTTGGTTCCAAAGGTTGGGAACTCAGTTCCAATGTCCAAGTGGATCTTTGACTTTGTAATGGTTAAAATTCCAGGGCCCCTCAATTTTTGAAAATGTATTCAAAGAAATAGCATTTATGATTTATGCCAAGTTTTGGACCCTAACTGTCTTCAGAGGTTTTGAATTTCCACTGAGCTATTCTTTGTTGGCTTCCTTGCTAAGGAATGAAACTGAGCTACATTATCTCTTTTCAGGTTATATACAGTGAATATAACACATCACCACAAAAGCAGAGCCCTTTAAAATGTGCAATTAAAAAAAAAAATAAAAATCAAACCTTGCAACTGTTTTGTTTAAAAGTTAAATATTCCAGAATGCATTCCAAGTTCTGGGCACTGATAATTCTTTGCCCAGTAAAGAGCAATAGTCAACTTCAGCAGACTTTTTAAGAAGACAACTTCAAATTGGGAATCAAACTATCATTTAGCATTTACTAAGACAAGAAAACCTCTTTTTAAAAGCATTATAAACCTGTTAGAGCATTTTAGTCTGTGCAGCTGGATTTCTATAGAGAAATCATTATTTATTATCAACAGTGAGTTTATAATATAAATAATTTTAATTTAATTTCTCATCATGTCAATAAGTTTAAAAAATGCAGTATTTATCTAGAGCATATAAAAGGAATAATCTGTGGATTAATAAATGTTCTATCTGTCTTTACTGATTCCTTCTGGGTGGATACAGGAGCTGTTTTTAACTAATAACTGGCAGAAGTCTCATTGAGAAAAATCCTTTTGTTTAAACTTCATATTCTGGAACGTGGAATTTAAAATGCCACATGCTGGTAAAAGATGCTGGTATGGAGCAAATCAAGGGGTCTTGGTTTCCAGCCCATGAAGAGATTTATACACCCACAGAGCAAGAAATGACACACAGATGTCGTGGCAGCTGGTGCTGAGCTCAGGAGCTCCCTGTGCCCGGGGTCCCTCTGCACAGCAGATGGGAAATGCGTGTCCTGGGCAGGACATGGATCCTGCCCGGGGTCAGAAGGGAAAACTCAGTGGAAAAAGCCCCACAGAGTTCCATATTGTGTCACTACAGATGCTGCAAATGGAGACCCAAGCCAGCATCACCACCAAGGTAGGAAGAGGGATTAGCTGAGCAAGCCCAAGGACACGTGGTAAGCATTTATTGGGCGAGAAGGTAACACAAGGAACAATTAAATACTGTTTCTCAACTTTGTTCTTTTCCATCAGTCATGATTTTCAGCTGCATGAAATTCCCAGAAGCACATAAGAAATCTTAGGGCTTTCTCTTCCAGGCTGTCAGAAACAAGAGGAAGAGAAAGAAATGCCTTTAAACAGATTTTCAGGATAAAAACCCTCTAATACATGACTGACTACAAACTACACTACTTTATGATCTTTCCCTACAGCTTCACAGCAGGAATTGTGATAATACAGTTTTCTTTTGAACACCACTGGGTTGGAACTTCACAGTGGATGCAGCTGGAAGGGTTGGAAACAGAAATCCAGAATATTGCAGCATCCTTCCACCAAGGAATTGCTTCACCTGCATTACCCAGTAACCAAGCCTTGGTAGGGACAGAAATGCCTTCTCCTGGCCTTGAGGGTTGAGGGAAAAAAGAAGGATATAGCAAAGAGAAAATAGATCTTCTGATTTCAATGAGGAAACACAGAGAAGAGTTTCAACACATGGAAGCAGGGATTGAAATAACTTCAGCTGACATGGAGAAGATGGAGTCTGACAGTGAAACCTCACAGTTGTCTTGGGTGAAGAGCTGTAGGACTGAATAATTTAAAAACCTTTTAATGTCTTGCAACAGATGGAAAAAACACTGTTCTTACCACATCTGAGCTGGACAGAAGAAACACAGAGAGATGGAGAGGGGTGTAGTGAGAGATCCTGGCCTGTCCCCTCTAAGCAGTTCGCACACAACTGTGCCAGGTGGGCTCAGGACCTGGAAACACTCCTGAACATCCAACTTGACCTGAGTTTAACCCTGGCACACACAGAAAACTCACAGAATTTCAGAGTTGTATTGAAATAATCACAGACACAGAAAACACCGTCAACCCCCCCAAAAAAGAATTAATAAACCTTCTGATGATGATTGAAAGTCATTGAAAATGCACAAAGAAAAATAATAAACTTGAAGATATGGAACAGTGTCCAAAGAAAACCAGCACTGTGCAGAACAGTGAATCATAATGTTTGTTTAGGACTAGAGTCAGAAGGTCCTTTAAAATCTCCATTTATATTTTATTGTTGCTCAAATATGAATACTCAGTCATTGCAAGCCACAATTTTCACCACTGTATCCAAATAAAGAAATCAATCAAATCTCATGCAGAAAACTTCGTAAAAATGGGTACCTCTTCATGATTTGATTCCCAAGGACAGACATCCAAATATTTCACCCTTAGTCATTTAATGGCTGAGCATCAGTGAGAGATTTGAATCTACGGGCTGGAGAAGAATGGAACACTCAAAATCTAAGTTTGACACATATAAGCACTTGAAACTCAACTCCTCCTCCCAAAAATCCAGTCATAGATGTCCAAGAGAAACCAAGTTATGGAGTCCAAGTTGCATTAATAGCTCAGATGTTCAAACTTCCTCCTGTGGTCATGGCAAGGTGCAAACTGACTTCACAGACCGTGTTTCACTTCACCATAACATTGCAAAAATCAAAGATAAAATCAGATATTGCTGGCAAGTAGAATCATAAAATCTGATGAACATAAGGCTAAAAATTCTTATTTTCTTGGGAGGTAAACACTTTTCTCCTGAACAGGCCAAGTTCAGACTAGATTGCAGCTTTCTTGTTTAAGGTAGTGTTACAAAGAGCACAGACAGCCTATAATATTTAGGATTAATTCCAAATGCTCCTGCAGTTCCCAGAGACGCCAAGTGAGTGACAGCAAATGATCTGCAGTTAAAGGGTGAAGCAGGAGCAGGGGAAGCCACGGATCACATTACACACGTTCTGACAGCATCAAAGCATCAGGTGCAAATTACACACAAACACAAATTACACACAAAGCCTGGCACTACAGCCAGACAGGAGACAAGTAAATATTTGACAATTTGAAATGACAGGCTGTGAAACAAAAATAAGCATCTGAACCAAGCACAGCAAAGCCCTTCTAACTTCATTGAGAAGGAAGGAAGGAAGGAAAAGTACTATTAAAATAAATGTCGGCAAAAACGGTTGTCACTATTTAAATCCCGTAACCCTAAGCCTTGTCAGAAGGCTGGGAAAAACCTCTATCTTCATGGTTTTCCTGATAAAATATTGCTGGTCTTTCACTCTGAAATATTTCAGTTCAACAGCACCCAATGCCAAACATTTTTAAAGCCCACGGTCTGTGTGTCCCAGCAGGCAGCGACTCGAGCCTGTGAAGGGAAAGGGGTTCTGGAAAAAGCAAGAGGGAAAAGGTGAATCTCACAGGACAACATCAAGAAATGGCAAGGAAGTTCTCTACATCCAGGAGAAATAAAAGCACAAACCCTCTTTCCTTCCCCCAGGTTTTGGAGGCAGCATGTTTAGACTCAGAGGAGGGATGAGCCTGCAGCTGAATTAGTTCTAAGTAGGGAAGGACCAAGTGGTGCTTTGTGAACACCACAAGAAGGACCCAAGTCTTACAGGCACTGTCGGATCCAGAAGGAGGGTAAACGCAATGCTTGTGTTTGAGAGGGCAAGTTATTTAATCAGCTGCACTGTGGTCATGTCTAAATCATCTCAGGAAATCAGTACATAACATGCTATGAAATTTAAGCAGGAAAATTCTTTAGCAGGTCAAGCACCAGTTTCCTAAACATATAAAAGACAAGCAAAGTTCTAACTTCCAAGAATAACCCAGGTGTAAAATATAGCATATAACACCATGGTATAATTTATCAGCTTTAAAAAACAAAGAGTAAAAGTAATATTCAGACAAGCCTTTCTGCTCTGTGGTAAGACTTGTCATACAATTGACTGAGTGCATTAATACAGAGAATTGATGTTTTGAAGTCGTACCAAGCAATAGGAGGTGATAAAAATGCACAGTAGCCCATTGATTCATAACTTCCTTAATTTTATGTTAGCTCTGGAAACTAAACTTTTAATAGCTGTAGCAATAATGTGCACATGAAGATATTCCTATAGATTTTTTCTGGTGAGCAACTTTTGCCAGCTCTACAGCCTTTGCCCAGGAAGAAAGAGACCTCAGGATAAAAGTCAGTAATATTAGCAAAGTGTGTAATAGAGGAGACAGAGACAGTGATGCCTTAAGGTAATAAAGGCTCCCAATGTCACATTAAACAAATTTATAGACACACCACACACAAGAGGGTTAGAACTGTCACAATCTGCTTAACTTAATGGAAACTGGGCCTCTGCTGTACCTTACAAAGTATATAAAAATGTTTATTAGTATGGATAGGCCCACAGCACAATATCATGCACATAAATGTAACTTGTGGGACAAAAACATATAGAAATCATTGCACTTTAACCCTGTTTTCTGCCAGTGCTGGTAAACCTGTAATTGCATCTGGCAGCACCTGATTTAACCCAACAGATTAAATCACTAGAGCTGCTCAGTGCAGCAACAGAGCACATATTAACTGAACCAGTTATCCCATAATCCTCCCTGTTATGGTGCTATTACACTGCTTGACAACTGAAACATAATAATTTTTTTTACAAGGAGTCATAACTTCAGTTATCCTTCCAGGTACTTATGTTTTCAGTAGACAGCTTTTGGCTACTCATGTCCAAATCAAGAATTCTTCATTTTCTTCTTCAAAAGTGCACAAGGTGCTTTCACATGAGCTCAGTACTTGGAAATAATTGAGCCCATCCTTGAGTGAATCTCAAAGTACAAAAGATTCTTGTTATCTCTTGGCTGTTTGGGTAAGACCATGTATAACATTCACAGACAATGATACCAGTGGCTGAGCTTAGGCTATAAAATCCCAAATGGATTAAGAACTAGAACATACATTTGGGAAGGGTAAAGCAAGATTACAGGCACTTCTCTCACATTTTGTGAAGAGAATTTGTTAGTGCACAAAAGGAATGACAGTACTAGTGGAATCTTCACAAAATACGGTGCCAAGCATTAAAGTTTGTTAAATGACAGGAGATTTTTCAGCAGCCCAGGAAAAAACCTCCCAAAATAGCTTATTTTAATGAACCAAATAGAATTCCATACATATCCTCAGCACCACCTCAATTTAGATTCCACTAAAATGGTGGGAAACTTTCGCATCACAAGATGGATTTTACAGAATTATTGAACTAACACACATTAAGCAAATGAATCCCTATAGCATATTCTGGGTGAAAAGGTTGTTTTTTCTTCACTGGAATTGGACATAGAAGCAGAGATACACAAATTATGTGCTTGTCAGCTTCTCTCTAGCGAGAGGCATCATCCTCTATTGTTCACAGAAGGAAAATCACCACCACCACCTGTAACCCTGTCACTGCTCATTCTGTCAAACCCAAGGTGGTGGTAATATTCCCTCAGCATTCCAGTAACACTGAGCTTCTTCCAAGAGTTATGTAGTAAATGGCAAGTGAGCCTTCCCTGATACTCTACAAAATCAAAAATAATTTAAAAAAAAAAAGGTGGGAAAAAAATATGACAGAACAGCATCAAGAGCCTTCACATCAGCATCTGTGTGTGTGCTCAGTGTTGAGTATTCAGCACACCACAGTATCTAAATGCCTATCATAAATATGTACATCAAATTATAACCTCCAATTAACACTTCAGATCTCAGCAAAGCCAGCACACAAACCACATTTTCAACTGTAAAAGGAGAAAACTTTCTTTCCTATCGATGAATAGGAGGTTGCAGCATCCTCCATGTGCAAAAAAAAACCCCCATCTTTTAACACTTAAAAACAGGTTAAAACATTCTGTGGGAAGGAATTTAAACCCCTTCTATTGATTTTTAAATAAAATATCTAGGAAATCTGCCAGGCGTGTAAAATATTTCCCAATGTAAAAATGTGGGGCAAAAGCAGAGAGAAAAATCACTTTAAAAAATGCTGGTTTACAATCCTTTAAAAAAAGATTGCTGAAAATAATGGAGCATGTTTTGCAGCTATTTGGTTTAGATGCTCTTAATTAATGTAAAATGATTTATGCAATTAGCTCTGAAGCAGTGAAGGAAGATAAACTGAAGAACTCCCAGCAAGGCAAATGCTGCAGACTAGAGGTGGTCAATCAGATACCAGGTGCAAAGGACAATCCCAGAGGAAAATCCAGGTGTTCACAGAAGTGTCATTCCTCTATACCTTTCTAAACATTATTGAGGCCTCATTGAACCTGAAGCACTCCAAGAGAGGACTTAAACATAAGAAAGTCAAAACAAAGCAACCCAGCACATGACACATCCCTAGAAAATGAAAAGTTTTTCCTGATTAAAGCACAGAATATCAGAGAGATGTAGAAAAATATGCTGCATCTATTTTGGACTGCTCCAAAATTAAAGATTCAAACTATATTTGAAAAAAGCTTTCGGATTGGAAATATTTCACCAAAATATTCTCCAGGAACATCCACTACAGTGGTTACCAAAAATAACAACTGCCAACCACAGACACTGGTGTATAACCACAGGCTCCTTTCCAAATCACCACCATTAACAATCCAACAAAGATTAGTAGTGATGGCACAGGGTTCTATTTAACACTTAACAGGGAAACATGTTCTCATGTGTGTCTGTACAGTCCAGAGAGCAATAAGAAATACTATTTATCAAAAATTTCTCACTGTTTTCCCTTCACTCAAACTCGGATAGGAAATAAATTAATTTTTACTAAGAAAAGAAATAAAAATGTTTTTCACAGCCTTTAAAGCTAGTAAAAAAAATAAGAGATATTTGGTTTGGGGAGTTTTGGAGTTTTTAGTACCTCATCTATGAGAAAAATAGATTCCTCCTACATCTGGTGTTTTTCTACCAGGTTGATTTCTAAGTGACTAAGGTCACAACTTCTTACTCCCTGTGGAATAATCTTTTCAATTCTTTGCCTTCAGGAAGCTCCCAAGGGTTTCACTTTTTTTCCATGCCCTCTATCTCTCCCTTTAAAATGGAAATCAACTTGTAATTTTAGTCTTCCCTCTGACAAAGGCAGGACCATCTCAACACGCAAACAGAATCACTGCGAAACACAAGACACTGTCTGTTCACATAGGGCCTTTACCTCTCATTTTCTGAGAGGTAATTCAGTATTCTGAGAGCTATTCAATATTTTACCAGAAGAAAGGAATGATGGTTTTAATCTTAGTGTCCCTGTCCTTTAGCAACCACCAGTGACAAGTCTTTTCTCCACTTTTATGTTTTCCTGAGCTTGTCCATTTGGAACTCAGAGGCTTCTCAGTCTGGAGCTGGAACCACTTCTGATCTCTGCCCCTTCACCTGAAAACCTTCAGCTGACCTGGCTGACTGAATTACCTCTGCACCCCTCCATAAACACAGTGGTCCTACTTATCCTAACTTTGGCAATTCCTGAAGGTATTCCCCTCCTGTCACTCAGTGTCTGCAATGTCCCAGTTAAACTGAAGTTTTTCCTTTGGCCTTTGCAGAGCTGGCATTGCACTTCAAGCTCTTCTCTCTCATCCTCAAGGATACTGCAATCTAATGGGATCAGTCAGTAAAACATCTCCATGAGGGCAGCACACTGGAAGCAGCACCTGAAGGGGTTCAAGTGCTTCAAGTCTCAAAAAAACACATCCCAAGGATCCAAGTATTTTGCTGAAATTATATCAAAGTTAAGGCTTATAATTATAACAGGTATAATAAATGGCTGCCTCCATGCCAGATAGCTCCTTATAACTATTATAAATCTACCATTATTTCCATTTTACACTTAATGGAGAAGCTGAGCTCTGTCACTCCCAGCTCTGTGTCTGAGCTCGCACAGGTGTTTCTCCAGTGGCAACGGTTCATCAGTTCCCGCTCCCTGTACATTCCAGCAAAGACTTATAACAGCAACTTATAACATTTAACTGAAGGCTGAAATCCCTTCACACTCCAGGAGGTCAAATTAAAGTCAGTCATTTATACAAATCATACAGCAAGCAGAGAGCTGGCTGCATGTTAATGAAAATGAATGGCTGTGTGGGCAGGGGGAGCAGAGCCGTTCCCCATCACCTGCTTTGCTGAACACAGAAGGCAGCACAGTATGTGCCATCCATTTCAACAAAAGGAGCAGAAACACGCTCAAGATATTCCCCCAAGAAGGAAAGGATGGCAAGGCAAACAATGTTTAGTCATATTCAACCTTCAGAAAACACTAAATGTCACCCAGCACCGTGTTCAGGACCCCGCCAAGCTCAGATTGTGTAACCTCAGTATGACATTGCAAACCACTCCTTACTGAACACCACAAAACACGTGCCCCTCTTGGCATCTTCTTCTACAAATAGTTACCAGACTAATATGAAGCCATAACACTACATGATACCATCTCCAATTTGAACACTGTGAGGCTGATTCAACCTTAATTGCAGCACAGCTTTCTCTGCAACGGCAATAAGTGCAGCCTTGAAAAATTTCTGACTATAGTTTGCATGGCAAGGTGTGAAAACCACTATGTCATGGCAACTTTTATATAGAAGGATGTGGAATTAAGGCAAATTATAAAAACTAGTTAGGAGAACTAACTGTTGCAGGGTTGTCACAGTCCTGTTTTTCATGTATTTTGGAACAGCTTCATCTCCCTAAAACTCAACAATGAAAAGTCAGTGAGAAGTGCTGCAGGACAACACCCAGATCCAAGGTAACATCTGCTTTTGCTCTTGGTAACTTGGCTGCCAGTCTGGGGCTGGGTCAGACCACTCACCCTCTCAGGTGGGATGGAAAGTGGTAATGCTATCACTGGTCACCAAGCTTGGTTTGGGGAGCCCCATAATGCCATCTGGGATTTAACAGACAGCTTTGCTGTATTTCATGCAGGGCTGCCAGCTGTTGCTCTCAGAGACCTCTGAAATACCTGCTGTAGGAGAAGGAACAGAAATGCATTGTGTTTCATGGGGGTGAGATGACCATATTCTTAAAACCTAGCAAGATGTAGAGATTCTCACTAGGCAGATTGTATTGGGCGAATTGATTTTGTAATAGACTCCTAGAATGGGATGGGATGGGTTGGAAAGGATCTTAAAGTTCATCTCATTCCAACTCTGCCATGCGCAGGGACACCTTTTAACAGCCCAGGTTGCTCCAAACCCCATCCAACCTGGAGGAGTTCCAGGCATGGGGCAGCCACAACTTCTCTGAGTCAACTGTGCCAGGGCCTCACACCTTCACAGTGAAGAATTTCTTCCTGATATCCAATCTAAACCTCCTCTCTATCGGTTTAAAGCCATTCCCTCTTGTCCTGTCATCACTTCAGGCTCTTGTAAAGAGTCTCTCTCCATGTTTCTTTCCAGTTCCCTTCAGGTACTGAAAGGCTCCAACTGGGTCAATCCAAAGCCTTCTCCTCTCCAGGCTGAGCAATCCCAACTCTCAGTCTTATTTTGAACTAAGTATTGAAAGCACTATTAAATTAAATAAGTAAAACAAGAGGAACTACAAGGGATTAATTCCTCTACCCCTTTCTTATTACAGCCACTGCTTGCACACAGCCATCTGCCAAGTCTCAGAGTACAATCTTCGGGCTTATCATGGTCCACCAAAAGATAAGCTTAATTATGGCAGAATAAATCAAACATATCTGTTTGAGGGGGGAAAAAAATATATCAGAAAAAGTTATTTTTTTCCTACTGAAAAAATAGCTCTGGGCAGATCTATCAACTGCACAGCTCTGCAACCTCCTCCACCTCGACTGCAGTGTTGGCAGCAGGCTGAAGGTTCTCAGTAAAGCAGCAGATTCTGTCGCTGCAAAGCTCACTTTGATTTTGATCATGAAAAGAAGTTTGATGCAGCGGTCAGGAAAAGGGCAACATTACCATATTACAACAACTCCAGCCACATTTTCCCCTCTCAAAGAAATAAACACAAACCCTGCTTCAGTGGTGAATATGTCAGCGATTTCGCTGTGGCAAGTTATCATGTCCTGCAGTTTAGTTCTCTTCCATCAAGTGCAAAGGAGTATCAGGAAGACTCAATATATCAAAATGCAGCAGTAGATGAACAGCTTTTTCTGAGGAAAATATAAGATATCTATAAAGCCTTACAGAAAATTCATCTTGGGTTATTTTTTCCATATTTAAACCAATAAAACAAAGCAACCAACCATATTCCTCTCTATGTAACATTTGACCTTGATGAATAATTCCTGCTACAGAAACACAAATTAACAAGAAAAAAAATTGCCTGATCATCTAATAATTCTCTCTGTAAATCCTTAGCAGTGTGAGAACATGATCACAGCAATGCTCAGGGATGTCAAACAGGTCTGTGAGCACAAGGACATGGTAAGGAAAGAATGAAATCCATTTAATAGTTCTACATGTATTTTGATGAATGTTTTTAGAGGAAGCTAACAGAAATAAACAGAACATTAAGTAGATAACCTCTTAAAATAATATGATAGATTACTTTATTAAAAATAAATTTTAAAATAGATGGCTTCTCTGACTATTGCTCTTGCTTTCCCTTGGCAAAGGAACTGGGAATAATTAATGGATTTGGCTGCTTCTGTCCAGGGATGAAGATAATCGATCTGTGGGGGAAGGCCTTTATCTAGCACAGAGATAGTGCTGGTACAGCAGAAGGAAGAGGGGGGAGAGGTGTTGGAGATCTTTTCCTGGCAAACCTTCAGAGCTGCTTATCAGTTCCTATTGCTCAAACTAACTCAGCTGCAGGTGCCTGAAACAGCAGCAACATGGGCAACAATAATATTCTTTCTTTTATGAACTACACTTGAAGTGGGGATGGGGGAAAGAGAGGGAGGGTGTCCCTATAGTTAATGCAAAAAGCAAAACCTCAGAATTAATCCAGAAGCACTAAACAGACTCCTTGTTCCTTTCTGGTAAATGCAGCTCTTACACCAAGGACATTTTGTTTGTTCATGTATCAGTGGAAGGTGTCCCTGCCCACACCACGGTGTTGGAACCAGGTGATCTTTTATGGCCCCTTCCAACCCAAACCATTCCATCAGTCTATTGGCCTGACAACATATACTGCAGATTTATCAGAATTCAAGGGGGTTGGGTTTTAGTTATTTATGTTACAATTGCTTGGTTCATTATCTACTCCACAGCTGAGTAGTTCTGGAAACAAAAGCCTCTTTTTCAGTGTGCAGTTAAGTTAATTCACCTCCACAGCACAGCAGTGTGATTTAAACCTCTAACCTTTCCACATCTTCTGTAGCCACAAACACTTCTTGGAGTGATTATTTAGAAAACCTAATTCTCAACAGTTCTACAAATGAATAGTTTCCATGTAAGATTAATAATATCTTAATTTTCTGCAACAAACTAACAGTGACTATTTATTTTTTCTACCAAAGCTTCATGACTCAGGATTAAACAAAATAATTGTATCAGCCCAAAATGAGCCCAAAAGTCACACTTTGTGTATCTGATTCTCTGACAGAAAAAGATTAGGAAGGTGGGGGTTTTTTTTAAACATTATTAGATAATCACATGGCATTGCTCAAAATAGCACATAAGTTAAAAAGCTCTGAGAACTCACAGGAACTCACAAGTTTTCCCAAAGTCATTTTAAGAAAAATTAAAACACCTTGAAAGGAATCAGATTCTGCAGGAGACTAAAGATCTCCTTCCTTGGAGGAAGACACAATTCAGCTCATTAAAATCACTGCATAGGTTGCCTGAAACCCAACCAGAAGAGCAACAATCAGCTTAATAAACACTTAAAAAAAGCAGCCTAGACTTTCACAGGAAGTTAAACTGTGTTGATTTCTTTTCCAAACTACCACAGAGTTTTCCTTTGTGAGGTGGGGGGCAGAAGAGTGTGACAGTATTTCATCTGTCACCAGAAAATAATCTGTATTACCACTGTCAATCACAGGGTGTTGATAAACCCGTTATTTCAAATTAGCACAAACAAAAGAAAGCTCTTAAAAAAAGAAAAAAAACAAACAAAATCTAGTCCCACTGGTTTGTCAGAACTATGGTGAGAAAGACTGATGTGGAAAACAAAACTGGCACATGATTTAACTGATGAAAACAACTGTTTACTTAGGAAAGGTCAAGTTCTCAGTTTATACAACTTCGAGAACCAGCAATGGCTGAAAGTATAAAATTTTAAAGAAAACATAATGAGAGGGTGTTCTTAGTCCATGTTACAGGTTGAATTCTGCAAGAAAACAAAGCAAGTAAACAGCAGTGATCAGCAATATTTTCATGATCACTCCAAACATATAAAAATCACCCTTTTGATCTACCTTATAATCTCTGACCTCCTATTGAATGATAAACACTTCTCTTCTCAGCCTCATTTCAGAAGCCTGTGAAGAAATGTCTTCATTTTCTTAAGATGCAGCCGATAATTTCATTAAACCTGTTGTCTCCAATATCTTTCAGTAGCAGATAAATAATTTAGCACCACACAGTTAAAAATCAAAAGTTTATTCTAGCATTTATTCTTATAGTACATTATAACTACATGTTCAAATCTTACTGTTCTTCCAGTGAATGTTTTGGCAATTGAATTCCAAATTATACCTAATTTTCTTCCTTTTTAGAAGTAATTAGGACAGGGGGAAAATATCCTAACTGAAATATAATTTCAAGTCTTGATCTTGACACTAATAAAGTGGTTAATTAGGGGCTAGAGAGAAAATATTTCTGACCTATACAAGCATCAATCCTGGACAGGAATATCAAACCATCCCCAGTGTGATTAGATCAAGCAATGTGCAATACTGAATATAATTTTTATCCCAAATTTCTCCCTCACAATACATGAAGACACGTGGTTTTATGTCACATTTCTGGTCCTGCTCTCCCTTTCCTGCATGGAATTCTCTCACAATCCAGGCTTCAGTGTGTGGTTTACAACTACAGACTGGAAAGGCTCAGAGGTCACACATCTGCATCTAAATCCAAAGGAATTACCAAGTGCCACTGATCTACTCCTGAGGAAACCTCTGTTTCAGCACCACTTATCAGACACTGCTCACAGAATAGAAATGAAGATGCTTTACCTGCAATCTGAACATCTGAAGGAAGGACAGAGCACAAGTTACACACTCAGCAACATTCCTGGGCTGAACACAGACTAAACAAAGTCATAGGAGAACATATCCTTTCAACTACTGAAATCATCTGGATTTAATGGCTGGATCAGGAATCACTGAGTGCTTTATGAAACTTGGAAGCACAGGGACAAAGTTCACCTCAAACAACCATTCATCTCCTAATAAGCTGGGTAAATATTCCATTCAAAGAGCTGTGTTAAAATCCCACTTACCATATTCACTAAGCACTGAAAGACCAACTAACCTCTTGCTGCAGTTTTCAGATTCCGTTCTACTTTTCCACATCCATCATAATGTCCCAGGAAATACATACACAAACAAAACCAGGATGTGAGAGGACACAAACCACTGGAGCTCAGTGGCTGTGACAAGCATCCCCTGTGCAGGATGAGCAGAGAGGGCAGCAGGCACATCCCAGCATGTCCTCTTGGCTTTTTGTGGGAAGAGTTTAATATACAACAATATGCAACAAAAAAGTAAAGTCTCTTGGGAGACAAAACAACTGAAATGAAGCTCGCCCCAGGCAAAAATTCCAGATCAAATCCAATTTTTTGCATAATTATAACAAAAACACACCAAAAAATATGAAATATTTGATATTGTAGTTAAAGAATTTCAGTGATGCATTCAGGAAAATTAGAGGCAAGGTGCACAGTCATTTCCAGAGTACCAAAATCATTACCACTCCCCCCACCTTGAATTTTTGTTCTTTCCTCTTCCTGCCATCTCAGGCTTTTCAATAACCATTATGTTCCATGTTTTAAACAATATACTTAGTTTTGTGAAAACTGAAACAATTGTGGAATGTTGTAAAGAAACTACTATACTGGAATTTATTACCACATTTGAGAATAACTGGATGTGGCCTTTGGTTAAAGTCCATCAGATATTCCAGCACCATCAAACTCCCCCCTTGAATCTCCAGTGCTTTTACACAGACTCACATCTCATCCTGATACTGAAGAAAGTTTGACTATTTTAGGGAGCATTTGCAGTAAATAAAGGAATCCTTCCCCATCCTAAATCTCCAGTTTTATTTTACTAACAGAATGCTATAGTTTGAATCAAAGAAATTACTATTAAAAGTTTTAAAATGTCAGGTTTGGGGATTTTTTTATTTTAAGTGTCCAATACTCTTAGTCTCTAAAGCCAGATTGTTTTGTGGCCTTCAGCAAATTACGTGAGCACATTTAAACTTCCCATCAGATGTGGTCAAAATCAAATTTCAGCTGCAGTTATTGATACCTTTCCTTTCCAAGAGAATTGGAGATTAGAATTTCAAATGAACGTACAAGGTGTTAACAGCACAAATATTAACTGGCATTTACAAAGACATCATAAATTATTTGTCCAGCTTGTCAGGCAACCACTATAAATCTTCCACAAAATCCCCAAAGACACAAACATTAGAAGATTGGCAGCAGAAAAATTTACAAAATACAAATAAGTACAAAATACTCCTATTATTTGTACCATGCAAAATGGCTGTAATCCAACAAAGCTTTTAATTGTATAAGACCAGCTATTGCTAAGCATGACTTCAGCTCCTGTGTGTAACACCCTGAATCATGCAGGACACCTGCATGAAAATATTTCTTTTAATGCTGACTGGTTCATTTCCAAGGCTAATTAAGCAGTTGACTTCAAAAACACAAAAATCAGAGATTTGATACTATTCTCATCATTGTTATTCCTTCCAAACACAAGTTCAGCTTGTACAAAGCTTTGTGTCCCACAGGCAGGTTATGGTTGGGCATGAGGTTGTTGGGTTTGGGGGATTTTGTTGTGGTTGTTTTTCCTCCCCACAAAATAATTCCTAATTCCACACAGCTAGGAAGACCCCTCTTTCAGCTCAAGTAAAAAAAGCCAAATCTATTTCAATACAATTTTATTCAAAGTGTCGGTGGCTACAGGCTCTTATGCTGTATTAAATTTCCTGGGAAAATTGGAATCTTAAGCCTGAAAAAAACCAACAAACCAGCCCACTTCTCTCTACATATACACCTTTCCCTAGTCCATCAGAAATAAAGACAACTTTCAATTTGGGATTCAGAATCCTGTCCTATAAGCATGTTTTATTTGCTTTCTTGCTCATGCAAATTCTCTGGCCATTTTTTATTAGTACTTTTAATTTTCATATGACTTGTTATTTTGACAGATAAACAAAAGGCTGAAGGAACAACAACAAAAATAAAACCAAATCCTCCAAAAAAAAATCCCAAAAACACAACAGAAGGAGTTCTACTGTTAGCAAAGCTTTTCTCTTGGTACTTCACTGTCACTTCTACTTTTTGCCACACAAACAATTTTTGGGCTTCTGCTTTTGTGAGGGTTTCACCAACCATTATTATAGTACTGTTTAAATAACAATTCTGGGTTTACAGACAAAGCAGTGGCAATCATTCTTTTACATGAAAACACTATTATAAGGAATATAAAAATCTCTAGGTTTTTCCTATAAAGTGTAATCCAAGTAAAACCAATTATTAAATATATATTGTCTTTACATATAAAGACATATTCACAGGCCCAGGTTTCAGAATGTTTCTTTTCCAAAGCCAACAGCCACAATCTGTAGGACACACACACAGAATAGACTACACATCCAAGAATATTCCTTATCAATTCCCTTGGTGTTTTAGTCCCAAATCTATTTTGGCTTTTTTTTTTTCCTTAACCTCTTTTACAGACGATGTTTCAGACACCATCTTGCTTCATAATGAAGACCTGAATTGCAGACAAAGTGAAAGCAGTAAAGCAGAACAAACAGCTTTGATTATCTTCCTCAAATATTGTCACCTTGGCATAAAAGTGTTTGGCTCTCACAATGCCTTTTTTAGCGTTTGAGACATGAATAGGTTCAGAGGAACAGCAGCACAATGAGGACGATTCAGTACCTCTTTCATAGACACACAAATGCATTGTCAGAGCAAACATTGCTTTCCACATTCACCAGCAGAGAGGTTGAAGAGGAAATTCTCACTGCAGAGCACATCCTCATCCCACAGCAGTAACCAGAATTATTCTACCAAGAAAAATCAACTGGGGGGAAAAACAAACAAACAAACAAACCTTGCCCATGTGTGTGTATATATATATATATATACATATACACACACAACAATAGATTGTCTCCTGAATATTTATTCTGCCAGCATGTACAGCTTAAAAAAAAAGAATCCCACAAAACAGCAGGCATTGGCTTTTCTGGCTGAGGTGGATTCAACAAAAGCAGTAAAAAACCCCTCTCAATTTTAAAACCACTACAACTGGGACCATTAAATTTATTACAAGTCTTTGAGGGATGAACAGGGAAGAAAATACCAGGCCAAAATTCCTAAGGACATAATAAACATGTCAATTGTTTTTGCATTCTTCTGCCACTCATTCACTCAAGGATGCAAGATGGGAAAAAAAAACCCTTAGTATTTGACAACAAACATTACATATAAACAAACAAAACTATTTTCTAATTCTTTTAGCATATTTTCTCTCTTGACTGACCAGCTTTTCTTTATATGGTGTGTGCCAAATTAATTTCTGCCAGTTTGCCTCATCAACTTTCTAAAATAATTTTCCTCCTTCCTCAAGAAGAGCTCTCTGAGGATCACACATTCCCCGCAGTGCCCCTGAAATAGAGCCTTGCTATTCCATCTGAGGAGAAAGCCCAGAATATCAGAGATCCAATCTCCACAGCCCTAAACTGCCAGGGAAAAACAAGCACTTGGGTTTGCATCATCCTGATCCAAGGAAAAAGAGATCTTAAACATGGAGATCTGGACAATCTCTTGCCACTTGGAATCTTCCAGCAAAAAAAACAACTAAATTTTTAAAAGCATGAATGTAGTAAATGTTTATTTTCAGGACTGGGCAGCTGACACAGAGGTGCCACTTGGAGCACCAAGTGTTACAGGGAAAGAAGGAAACCAGAGCCTAAGTGGTTCCACTGGGAAGTGGATACTCAGGGAAGACAAAGCTTCACTAACAAGTCATTTGCAGCTTCCCTCACACCTGCTCTAAAACTAGAATACTGCTTTCCAAACTAAAAACAGGACCCATAATGTAACAATGCTCCTCAGGTTCATCTACAATTTCCACGGTTCACACAGGCCAGAGAGATGAGTTCAAATGCAACATTCAGTGAAACACAGGATCCAGCTAAAGTCTGCTCTAACCAAAGAGGTCTGGCTTTAGGCCTCCCCTAAGTATTTATCCATGGCATTTAGGGGAAAAAAAAGAAAGCAGCACCGATGTAGCACAATTATCTTAAGTATCAGTTACCATCCCCAAAATGTACTACTACTAAAATGTGACATTTCCAGGAAGAAAGCTGCTTAAATCAATCATTCAGCTGAAATATATATATACTGTCAATACAACAAGCTCTCTTCTCTGGCAAGATGCCACATCAATTCTCTCATCTGCTGCTCCACTGCTGCAAGAGTTGATTGTTTTTCTAAGGGAACAGGAGAAAAATAACCTAAAAGATCATTCTTAAAATTTTACTAGAATTTTTGTATCTAGTTTCCTGACTATAAACTCTGTCCTGTCTCACTAGTCCTGACTCTCATGCAATGCTGACAATACCATTTGTTATACACATTTGACAGAGCATTATTCACCCACATTCATTTTATAACTTACACTGTGCTTTATAAAAGGAATAAGTAGATTTTGACAAGGGAGGAGATAGCATAGCTATTGATCCAACATACACGTCCACTCCTCTTCAGTCTTTTCCATTCATAAGAAGTCTTTTCTATCCTCAATGTTTTTACAAATTAAATTATGAAGAGAGATTTTGAAACCACTGCCTTGTCATACTTCATGTACACTTGCAGGAATTTTCTATACATATGTTCCTTTCTACAGGAGATGTTGAAGAAATGGGGGGGTTTTCTACATGAAATAGTAAAAGCAGATGACTCAGTCATATTCTAAGACATGAGGCCAGAAAGTAAAAGATTTTGAGCTCTGCACACCAGTAGTGATTACTGTGAGCTGGTCAAAACAAAAATCTAACTTGAAGATGACCACCTGGGAAGAAACCTGAAGACTCTTGAATAGTAGAAAGACAAGAGCAGAAGGCAAAATGGGACTAGAAGGCTGCAAGCAGAAGGAAAGAGTTCATCAAACGGCAAAAACTAAGGAAAAAGACCCCACACAAGCACATCACAAAACAGCAGGTTTTTTTCCCAGATCCCAAATATTTGGTCCAGCTGGTTTTAATTTCTCCCTAAAATTAGCTACCAAGATATAGTCACCTCTTCTGGATGAAACAAAACATTGAAATAATCTTTTCAAATCAAAGAAAACTTGGAATTCTGTAGACAAATGTTCTCTGCCAATTTATGTCAATATAGATCACAGAATCATGGAATGGTTTGGGTTGGAAAGGACCTTAAAGATCATCTTGTTCCAACCCCCTGCCATGGGCAGGGACACCTTCCACTATTCCAGGTTGCTCCAAGCCCTGTCCAACCTGGCCTTGGACACTTCCAGGGATGAGGCAGCCACAGCTTCCCTGGGCAACCTGTGCCAGGGTCTCCCCACCCTCACAGGGAGGAATTTCTTCCTAATATCTAATCTAAATAGATATACACACTGCAAGTCTTACATTTGTATCTGGTGCTACCTTCAGTAGCATACAGTGTTATATTCAGATACAGGAATAAAAGGGTTTTATTTAGTTGTATTTCTCAGTGAAAGCCTAAAGAATTTTTTTAGCAAGTTTTACTGTTCAATCTCCCAAGCCCAGAGGAGAATTCGGTTCACAATTTGTTTGTTTTCACTGTCCTAAACAGACTTATCCCAGCATAGAAATCAAAAAAGCACCAAGGATGCTAAAGCCAGAACCAGCAAAACTGTAAACAACAAAGGTGATCCAGCTTCTCCAGCGACACAACAAACCAAGTGTAAACCAGCTGGAAATTCACTGGCTTGTGATTTGGAATTCTAGGTATTCCAACCATAGTTCACTGGAGCATTTTCTTCCCATTGACAACACTATGGCTAAATAGTCACTGAACAGAAAAGTACAGGCAGCAGCTTTACCCTCCCAAAGAATCTGTGTTAAAAGAGCTTTTTAACAACACACACAAAAGGCTAAAAACTCTGCAGTGGAACATAAGGAAGAGATGAAGATTTTTATTCAAATGTGAAAACCCCAAGAATATTCAGTATTCTGTGGTAGAAAGAGAAGTAATAAAGAAGTGCAAATTAAGCAAACAATGCCCAGAACTTCAGCCAATTTTATCTCCAAAGAATTAGCAGTGTGTTGATCAATTATTTTATGTTGATGCATTTTCTTCCAGCAGTTCCTAACTCCACTCAGTGTCAAAGCTTTCCCAGCATCTCAACAAATAAAAGGAAAATATGCACATTACTATAAGTATTTCTTTCGTTGCTCATTGTCAAAAAAATATGACCATGTGCAGTCTGTGAAGCAATTCAACATGTTAAGCCCTTCCCTTAAATCTCTTGTCTCCCACTGCCTACCTTGGCACAAGAATTGTCCACAGCAAATCACCCCATAGTTGGTAGTGGTTTTATATAAGAAGTATTAACATCTTAAGTCTTGTGGGGAAAAAAACAAAACAAAACAACAACAACAAAAAAAGAGAGAATAGAATATTTACAAAGGTATCTTTTCACCCCTGTGAATTTTTAATTATTGAATAATAATGCAGGTCTTAAAAAGCATTGCCTGACAAATGATCGCTGTCCACTACAGAGCCTCTCAAGTGTCACATCTGTTAAAATTTCATGGAGTCAGAGGCTTTAATGATGTCTGAAAATTATCTATTTTTAAACACCAAGATTAAATGGAAAAAGAAAAAAAAAGCATAACGAAATCATTTGGATAAAAGGCTCATTCAGAAAATGGTGGATAAAGTCCAGGGCCTCAATAAGAGGGTATTACAAAATTGGGTATTACACAAGGACTGTGACTGGATGTTAATCTACATTTGTGACTTACAACCACAACAACAAAACAACAACAACAAAAATCACACCTATTGCAATATAGAAAAAAAAATTGTGTGCACAGTTGGGGTTAGTTGCTGCTGCAGAAAGACCAGAAGCACAATTTGTCTATAAGGACAGGCTTTGCTGAAAGAAATTAGTTTCTATCAGTCACTCTTGGCACTAAAAATTAAATAAAGGACTTCACAATTGATATTGGCAGGCTGGGAGAGCTGGGGCTGTTCAGCCTGGAGAAGAAAAGGCTCCAGGAAAACCTTAGAGCCCCTTCCAGTGCCTACAGGGGCTGGAGAGGGACTTGGGACAAGGGTCTGGAGTGACAGGACAAGAGGGAATGGCTTCAAACTGCCAGAGGGCAGAGTTAGAGGGGATGTAAGGAATTCGTTATTGTGAGGGTGGGGAGGCCCTGGCACAGGGTGCCCAGAGAGGCTGTGGCTGCCTCATCCCTGGAAGTGTCCAAGGCCAGGTTGGACAGGGCTTGGAGCAACCTGGAATAGTGGAAGGTGTCCCTGCCCATGGCAGGGGGTGGAATTGGGTGATCTTTAAGGTCCCTTCCAACCCATGCCAGTGTGTGTTCCTGTGATGTAAAGCAGAACAGTGTCACAACACAGGCACTCGAACAGCAACATAAAAGACAAAAACCATCACACATCTCAATGTTTTGCCTATAAAAACCTCTGTCTTTCAGAGAAAGGCATTTCATTGTCCCCCATCAACACTAGTGAATGATCCCAGGAGACCACAACTGCCCCCACTCCCTTCACCAAAGCATGGGCTCTTTTTTCCATTAAATCCATGGGCTCATCTCAGACTGCCAGTGTTTAATACCACATTACAGATGCTGTACATTACAGAGCCTCACAAACCGCTCCAAGACACAGCTCAGTTTTTTATTTTCCTCTCCAAATGCACTTTCATTGCTTCATAACCTCTTCTGATAGAACAGCCTAAGCAAATGACTCCTCACCCCAGCATAACAAAATTAATTCTCTAGCCCAAGGCAAAGGAAAACGGACTATGTTAGCAAACAAATTGCTAAAAAAAAGCAACTTAACTGCCAAAATCAGCTTCTGTTACAATATTTTAATAACCACTAGCTTTTCCAAATGAACATATTTGTAATACATGAAAATGAACGTGGCAAATCAGAAAAATAAAGTGAGAAAATACATTAATTTTTTTATTAATGGAAAAACCTCTTCAGAAAAAAATAAATCAGAAAATCGTTACACAACACTGGTTATAGACTTTGCATAAATCTTATATACTAATATTTAACAAGACATGTATTTTTATGAGAAAATTGTGGTTTAGAATTAAACTTTAAAGTATTTTCTTTTGGAGAAAAGCTAATCAAAAGAACTGAAGAAGAAAACAAAACCATAAACATGATAGTAAAGAGGTGACATGACAAACACAAAACACTATTTCCACTAAGTAGTTCTTTGTTTTCTCTGTTGCAAATAAGTATCACAGCAAACACTATTAAAAAATAAGCAGGTGAATCAAAAACAAGACTAGTGAGATGTCAATCTCAACATGACCTGATAAGAAATTAAAAACCAACATGACGACTGTAAAACTGAAACTCAACCAAATCTCTGGAAAACAAAGCAAAATAACAGTTAAAAAATAAATCTATACATACTCTTAAAAATTAAAAGACATAAACAATATGCTCTACCACTTCAGCAAAACAGTAAAATGCTCCTTGGGAAATATTATGCATTCTAAATTAAGTCTGCAGATCCTGGGGATTGTTTTATTGTGTATTTGCATCTGTAGTCAAGTACAGTTTTGCTGTTATTTTCCTTTAGAACCTAAAAGGCTGGAGCATCTCAAACTTTCTGACCTTGAAACACCAACATCTACAATCAAACCCAGGAAAATCTTATTCAAATGGGCAGCAGAAAACATAAAATAAAATAACAGAAATTTAGCTAAATTATAGAAATGTTATTACATAGAAACTTCTAAATTCTTTCTTTTTTGGTGCTTTACCTTCACTCAGAAATCATAATGTCTCTGGGTGGAGACAACAACAAATCACTGGGCTTCCCCTCCAAGCCTCCCAATGTCAGTGGCACAAATTAAACAGTGTTTTCTATGGATTAAGGCTCTGGAGATGGAGGAATTGCCATTGTCCTTATAACCAAACGTGTCCAAAACAGTGATTTATTTGTCACATAGTTTCCATTAGCAGGGCACTTCTAGTTTAAGTCCAAGCACAAGACTGTAACTGGAAAAAAAGCCTTTGAAATACTACTGGACTCATTTGGGGGTGGGCAAAACCTGTTTAATAAAGCAAATAGTAACAATCATACCTTGAAATGTGGCATTGAAAATATTTCTGGTGACGACCTAGCAACACAAAGGAACACATTTGAAAAGAATTACCTTCCTCCAATTTTAACAGGAGTAGTTCAGAAGAAATGGTAAAGCCCGAGACAGGAGTGTCCTTTTTGGACCGGTTCTTACCCCCAAGGTCTGACCAACAACACACCTGCCACAGAATGTCTGACAGAACATGCAAGTTGAAAGCAATCAGTGAGATCAAACACGACCAGAGGAGATGACAGGCAGGGAAACCATCCAGAAAATGCTTTTTCTGCAAACACAAACCCCAAACAGCTCATTAGTTCATGACAAGGACAACCAAACTGTGCTCTGCAGATAACCTGTGGTTCTCAAAACTCTTCTTACCCAGCTCTGAAACACAAACACTGCTGTGCCCCACCTGCCCCACAGCTACTCCTGGTAGCTCCTACAGCCCCAGGAACAGGCTGAATAAAGCCACCATGTCTCCAGCAGCTCTCCTGCATCCCAGTGTGCTCTAAGCTGACTGATTTCCCATCCCCAGGGTTTGCTGCTGGAAATAAGAAGATCCCAACCACACAGTTGCTTCCTCATCCTCCTGCAACACCTCAGTGCAGCCAAGAAGGAACAGAGGGTCTGGTCACATGAACTCCAGTTCCTTCCACTTGCCCAACCTCTGCACACAAGTATTTGCAAAGGCCTGAATCCTGTCTTGCTTACCTTAATCCACAACAATGAATGTTACTTAGAGGATTTAAAACTTCTGCCTTTAATACATCTTCAGCTCAAAGCTGCCATAAAATCACGGAATAGTGAGGGTTGGAAGGGACCTCTAGAGACCATCTAGTCCTGACAAGGCAGGATCACCAAGAACAGGCTTTAAGCAAGGCCACCAGCTTCTGCAAAATCTCATCAAATCCCCCCACTTGCTTGCCTTATTTACTTTTGAACACTAAAAAAAATAAACCCATAAGCAAATAAACAAGAACAAAAAAACCCACAATAAAAAAATAGAGCCAAGTCCTTTGCTCAAGGGGATTGCAGCATCAGAAATATTGCTGCAGTTAGTATCCTCCAGTCTAAAATTCTCATTAAAGAATTTGTATTACTTATGATTCTATGCAATATTCCAATCCTACTGTGTTACCTTTTTCCATTAAGGAGTAAGTAAATTCAGAGCACAAGATCTTTTCCCTCCTCCTGATAGCCAGCAGGGACAGAAAGACATCCCAGGCAGATCTGTCTTGTAGGTTTATATCTACAGATTAACACCATAAGTATAAATCATTTCTGAGCAAGTCCAGGAAGCTCCTTCCCCCACC